>CABFOV010003505.1:0-29461 GCA_902141375.1 Timema poppense
TCCATTAGAGTAATTATTACTTAAAGCGTATAACCCGAACGGGTAGTAAGACGCGGTGCTAAATATTATTATTATTATTATTTACCTGCTTTGGACCATATCAGAAGCGCACAAGCTAAGTGCATCAATAACGCATACTTATTTGTAATCTCTGAGATACATATGGCAACACCGCGAGAAATGTATACTTTACAGAAATTACAAGTACCGCGAGTTTTGTGAGTTAGCCAGTTAGCAACCTAGCCTAAACTAACCACTATTGTAAAGAGTAAGGGGATTGTTCCCAGTAGTTGTATTATTGTAATTATATTAAAGAGTTTGGCGGTTGTTTGCAACACATTATTGTCCTTCCACCAGGTTATGCATTTGGTTTTCCAGGGTTGCTACAGATAATACAATTGAAAATTCTCTGACTTTTCCCTGTTTTGCAGACCTTAAGGACAATTTTCCTTGACTTTTGGGAAAAAGGGCTAAAAATGATCTCTGTAAATTTTCCCTGTGCGCTTTTGAGCATATCGTTGTGAGCTTTTTGAGCATATCTTTGTGAGCTTTTTGAGAATATCTTTGTAAGCTTTTTATCATATCTTTGTAAGCTTTTGAGAATATCTTTGTAAGCTTTTTATCATATCTTTGTGGGATTTTGATCATATCGTTGTGAGCTTTTGGAGCATATCTTTGTGAGCTTTTTGAGCATATCTTTGTGAGATTTTTGAGCATATCTTTGTGAGCTTTTTGAGAATATCGTTGTAAACTTTTTATCATATCTTTGTGGGCTTTTGATCATATCTTTGTGAGCTTTTGAGAATATTTTTGTAAGCTTTTTATCACATCTTACGTAAGCTCTTGAGCATATCTTTGTGAGCTTTTGAGTATATCTTTGTGAGCTTTTGAGAATATCTTTGTAATCTTTTGATCATATCTTTGTAAGTTTGTGAGCATATCTTTGTAAGCTTTTGATCATATCTTTGTAAGCTTTTTATCATATCTTTGTGGGCTTTTGATCATATCTTTGTGAGCTTTTTGAGAATATCTTTGTAATCTTTTTATCATATCTTTGTGAGCTTTTTGAGAATATCTTTGTAAGCTTTTTATCATATCTTTGTGGGCTTTTGATCATATCTTTGTGAGCTTTTGAGAATATTTTTGTAAGCTTTTTATCACATCTTACGTAAGCTCTTGAGCATATCTTTGTGAGCTTTTGAATATATCTTTGTGAGCTTTTGAGAATATCTTTGTAATCTTTTGATCATATCTTTGTAAGCTTTTTATCATATCTTTGTGGGCTTTTGATCATATCTTTGTGAGCTTTTGAGAATATCTTTGTAAGCTTTTGATCGTACCTTTGTGGGCTTTTGATCATATCTTTGTGAACTTTTGAGAATATATTTGTAAGCTTTTGATCATATCTTTGTGGACTTTTGATCACATCCTTGTGGGCTTTTGATTATATATTGGTGGGCTTTGGAACATATCTTTGTGGACTCTTGACCCACATCTTCGTGCGTTTTGATATGAGGTTTCTTCCTTTTGTGCGCTTTTGAAGTTATCCGTAATACTTCTTCGCCCATTTCCCTCGAGCTTAGCTGCTATATATAAGAGCGAAACTCACGAACTACTTTCGAAAATGTCTGACGTACGTCAGGCGAGACTAAGCTATAAACTCTAGAATATCGTGGGATGGGGTAGCGGATAGAGTGGATATGGCCTACTTACCCCCCTCTTGTTAAAATATATCACTTTGTCTCTAAAACCAACCCCATCCCCTGCCTCCTCTCCTAAAACTATACGATCTCATACATATCGTGGGATGGGGTAGCGGATAGAGTGGATATGGCCTACTTACCCCCCTCTTGTTAAAATATATCACTGTCTCTAAAACCAACCCCATCCCCTGCCTCCTCTCCTAAAACTATACGATCTCATACAAAAATAGACATGAAGCCTTTATCGGGAATAAAAAAAACTTTATACCAAAGAGTAGATATTGATTGATCTTTGTAACAAAATGACCCGCCCCCTCCCTTTTTCATTTTTCGTTGGTATGCCTGAAATCTTGGGCCACTGTATCCCCCTCATCACCCCCTACCGCCAATCTCTTTATATAACAGCGTGTCGTCTTGTTAAGGAGGAAACTGTTACGTCGAGAAAAATCAATGAAGCGTCCAAGAATGTAAGGGGGTTGGGGGGAGAAGCGGGTCTGACCACATCGTAGGGTTTTCTCTTTTGGTTTACGACTTATCAGCTTTTGAGGGCGTGAGAGTCTTCTTCAGCTAAGGGAAGAAAAAAAATGTTTAAGTACTCAACACCACTCGAAGACCCTACTTTTTTTTTTTCAAATTGACTTTGATTAAAAATAAATTGTACGGCGCACTGCTCAGACTTTATTCTTAAATTAGAAACATTTACTAAAAACATCTTATGAAATTTGTAAAAAGAGCATTAAAATCCACCAAAGAGCATAAATAAAATAGCATACACTGTTACAAAACCATTAACCCGCCTCGGTGGCGTAGTTGGCAAACGCGCTAGTCGTGATGAGCTCGATTTCTGAGGACGGGGAGATCGAGGTTCGAATCTCGGTCAGGTGAACTGGGGGTGGTATTTTCCTAAATGGTTTTCGACTCTACCTCCACGCAAATGCGGGTTCACTTCCTCTAATTCAACCTTCTCAATTCCTAATCCATTAGAGTAATTAGTACTTAAAGCGTAATAACCCGAACGGGTAGTAAGACGCGGTGCTAAATATCATTATCATTATTATTATAACAAAACCATTAATAAAATAGGAACATATGTTTCCACCAAAGAGCACATACATAACAATCAAATTGGTTTTCGAAGATCTGAATTAAATGTGTATATATTTGCTTACAGCTCAGATACTGTTGGTTCTATAAAAAAAAATACAATAATAAAAGATATTTATCTTTATTGACATTACAATTCTACAATGATAAGTTTATTTGTAGGCTATCTAAAATAATTGCGGAGAAATGTTAAAAATTGGAAGATTTCCATAGTACAAAGTACACTCAAAGTCATTTTTATGATAAAATGAGAATTTCCATCTTGTTTTTAATGATAAACCATTTCTATATAAAAAAATTAATCAAAATAAATATAACAAGTTCTGAAAAAAAATCGACATTTTTCTCTTTTTGCCCTTCAGTAAACGGCCCTTAATTTTAGGGTTAGTTATATAATTCCAAAAATCCTCCAGGGGGACCTTATGAAAACCCCAGATACCAAGTTTCATCCCAATCGGTAAATTTTTTTACGATCACAATACCTTCCTTCAGAGGCGTTGAGAGAAAGTAATAAGCCAAGAGAAGTTATTAAACTATAAAAAAAGATAGTTATTATTATTATTATTAGCACCACGTCTTACTACCCGTTCGGGCTATACGCACTTACGCTAATGTGTAATGGCAGGGTGATTATGAGATGAAATGGAGGACCTACAGTTTAACGTGGAATCCGAACCACGGTGGAGGCCTGGCATTCCCCACATTCACAAGTTGTGATTAATACACGTCTCGTCAGAGGTGAAGGAAGGGTTTGGTAATCAGATAAATCTTTGCCGGGACCGAGGATCGAACCTCGGCCGCCAGCACAGAAGTCTGACACCTTACCCCTAGACCACCAGGTCACCAAAAAAGATAGTTAATGCTTGTGAGATTTTACCATATATTTTTATGAGCAGTATCTGTGGGCACACGAAATAAACATCACGTTCATCTTGTCTAGTTTTCCAGTGACGGGGATGACAGGGTTAGAATTCCAGTTAGGTCTACTGAGGTTGGTTTATTCCTTAAATATTTGGATACAAAACAAAAGAGTTGATTTAGAATGTTGTAAATTCCAAATTATCTTAACGAATATTTTTATTAATTTGATCAAAACTAAAATAAGCTAAATTATATTTTTACTAGTACTTTAAAAATTATTGTTTTTTAACCACCACGTCTTACTGCCTGTTCAGGTTATACGCATGTATGAGGTAAGGATGAGAAAGGGATCATTTTAGAGGTAATCTAACCGCATTTGCGTAGAAGGAGAATGGGGAACCATTCAGTAAAATATACCCACAGTAGACCCAACCGGGATTCAAAACCCGATCTCCCCGTCTTCAGTAGGCAGTCTAACACGAGAGTAACGCCTTATCTGGGCACGGGAATTGAACCCGGGACTTTTGGCATAGTACGTCAATTCTTTATCACTGAGCTATCCAGAATTCATCCCGTGCCCAAGGTCATTCTTCACGCATACATATTTTATGAATGAATGGACGGACGAACGAACGAACGGATGAATGAATGAATGAATGAATGAATGAACTAATGAACGAATGAATGGATGTATGAATAAATGAATGAATAAATGAAAGGCCACGGGAATACTCCTGGATAACTAGGTGGTAAAGCATTGACGTACTAAGCTAAGGGTCTTAGGTTCGATTCCCTGGTCCAGGTGTCATTTTAAAATTTAAATAATATACAGGTCTGGCTTATCTGTGAAGAGGATACCAGTGTTCGAATCTCGGTCGGGTATACCCAGGGTGATATTTTCAAAATGCTTTTTCCACTATCCCTCGGTGCAAATGTTGGGTACACTTCTTCTAAATTCAAGCTTCTTTATCCCTAACACGTTAGCGTAATCAATACATACGGGTATAGTCCTAACGGGTAGTAAGATGCAGACGACTAGAACAAATTACTAATAAGAACCACAAAGAACATACACGAGCGCTGACCTCCATCCTAAAATGCGACTCAAATGCAACGCTTGTCAAACTCTTTAAAGGGAACGCGAGTTAAGGGCACTATTTTTACAGTCAAAATAAATCAAATATTGGTCTAGAAGAAACAGAGATATTAATTTTCCTCACATATTGATATCAACAGTTGTTGAATATCTGTTGAGGATGTCCTGGAATCTAATGACAGCTTTTTCTCTTCATTTAAAAAGTTTATCTAATGTCGATATGCTCATGGCAAATATTAAACAACTGTTGATATCACCACGTGAAGAAAATTAAACTAGGCCTATATGTTTCTTCTAGAGCAGTATTTGATTTATTTTGGCCAAGAACGTTTTACTGCAGATACTGTAAAGATAGTGACCTAAACTTGCGTCTCCTACACTCCCACCTTAACAATTTTGACCACATCTGAGAATGTTTTTATTTTATTTATTTTTTCCCCCATCACTCCTCTATGTCATGCCGCCACGCAGTCAAGATAGTTTTTTTTCCCTCCTAACCCAGTAGATATATAACCCATGTGTTCGAGACAGTTGAAAGGCGGTAGCGTCTCAAAATAGTCTGGCATCCGCCCCACTTAGTAGGGGACATTACGGCGAGCCTTAAAAAAATATATATCTCCCAGCATTCAGGGTGGAGAAGTATTTCTTCTTCACTTGAAATCGATGCTGCAAAATTTTTTTTTAACAAACTTTAACAACATGCATCGGTGAGAATGTAGGTTAAGGTGTCAACCTCTCATGCCAGAGCATGCAAGTAGCGGATAAGTGCGTGCTAGAAATCCGGCAGAGTGCAGGCATAGTGAGTTTTTTTTCCCCTCTGTGGCTTTCTGATCTATCTATACTCAAATACAGGAACATGTTCTAGCTGAAGTTTTATTTTTCTCATCCTTACCTCTTAAGTATAAGTACAAAAAAATCTCGGGTGGGTACAGTAGCCCCGTGGCTTCTTCGGTGCTTACTGACAGCTCACAGCTGACTTCTGACAGTCAACATTTAGGTATATACCTACATTTTGACCGTCAGAAGTGACAGCTGATAAACACATGTTTTTGCAGATCATTTGGTTCGGCGTAGGGATACATAATTTGGTTTGGTAACTTTTCAAAGCCGTCAGCTGTCAGTCAGCACCAAAGAAGTCATGGGGCTACTTTAGTAAAACGCTGTGTTACACAAAGAAAAATGAACGCAATTTAATCTTTGGATAAGTATTATCATAATCATAATCTTCAGCGCGTCTTCCTCCTTGCTCAAGTTATAAGCACATATGATAGTTTGTAATGAGTTAGGGATGAGTAAGTAAGTGGAAATCTACCTACACTTGCGTGGAAAGAGAGTGGGAAACCATTAAGGGGAAACCATTAAGGGGAAACCAACCTCAGTAGACCCAGCAGGTATTCTATCCCCGATCTCTCCATCACCAGTCGGCCAGTATCATACAAGAGTGGAGCCTTAGACCATTCGCCCACGGGAGCGTTTTTTCTCTAAACGATTTCCAACTCTCCTTACATACAAGTGTGGGTACAATTCCTTCTTAATTCAACCCTCGTCATCCAAAGTACTTTAGAGTAATCAGTTAATTTAAGTACAGCTCAAACGGGTGGTGAAGCATGGTGAGAAAAAGAAATTGTACATTCTTTACCATCAGCGCAATAAAAAGCACCTAGCACGGACGGGTAGTAAGACATTATTATTATTATTATCATCATAACCACCGCATATTACTATCCGTTCGGGTTATACGCACTTACGCTAATGTGTAATGGTAGGGTGATTGTGAGATGAAATGGAGGACCTACAGTTTAACGTGGGATCCGAACCACGGTGGAGACCTGGCATTCTACACATTCACAAGTTGTGATTAATACACGTCTTGTCAGAGGTGAAGGAAGGGTTTGGTAATCAGATAAATCTGTGCCGGTACCACGGATTGAACCCCGGACCCCCAGCACAGAAGTTTGGCACCTTAACCCTGGAGAACTAGATCACATTGGGTGGGTAAGACACGTTGGGGAGGAAAATATAATAAAATAAAACTTGAACCAATTATCTTTCACGCGTATAAGATGCCCGATATATCAAACACAATGTGACGAGCATAAGAAGGGGAAGGAAAGATAACCCCCAAAAAAATCTGAAGATGAAACTTAGAAAACAAGGTGCTACGCCCGATTCCCAACAGGGTCCGAGGCGGGCCCCTTCTTTGAGCCGATGATTTATTTGTCGAAAAAAGCAAAGTTGCACGAGAGAATAGGGAGGCGCTTGAGAGGGTGGGATGGTGGAGAGGGGTGGGGTGTAAACAAGGGAGTATTCACTCCCAGCTGCCGAAATGATTACATACCTCGGCTCTATAAATCAAGCACCACGTGGAGAAAGAAATGAAAGAAAAGGCACAAATAAGGGGGAAAAAAAAGAGTGTTTCTCTACTGGGTGAAAGGGAAGAGAGGTGTCGCTTGCCCCCCGCCCCCAACCTCTTGTAGACACACGTCACACGTGGGTTGTATGGTGGACTCAAAAGGGATGAGAGGGGGATAGAGATATAGTATAAGATTATATAGACGTAAGGGAGAGTAGTCTTTAGGATTTCTTATGAGAATAATAAAAAAAAAAAGAATCAATTACTTTTGAGTTTTTACCACCACGTCTTACTATCCGTTCAGGGTTTCAAACGATACACATAATAATAATTACTTTAATGGGGTAAGGATGAGTAAGGAAGCATTTTTAGAGGTAACCTAACAGCATTTGCGTGGAAGGAGAGTGGGAAACCATTTAGGAAAAACCACCTTCAGTGGACCCGACAGGGATTTGAACCCTGATCTCCCCGTCTTCAGCAGGCCAGTCTAAAACAAGAGTGATGCCTTAGACCGTTTGGCCACTGAAGCGGGTAAATTGCGTTGTAACTGGATGTGTTGGCACGCCTGATTATTTTCAGAAAAGTGAAAAGGAGCAGTTGAGAATCAACATGAATGGCCAAAGAGGTGAATAGTTATCATTTTTATTTTAGTATTACGTCAAGTACCGTGGTTATTAATGACTTACCTATATCTGGGGGCCAGCGCGCTAAGGCGTCAAGCTCATTTGATATTAATATTTGCCGGTGATGGAGAGGTATGGTCTAAAGTTTGAGTCACCATAAAAATGTTACCTATCTCATCCCACACTTAGTTATAATAATAATAATAATAATAATATGTGGATAGCCCTGATAGGTGCTGTACAAAAAAAAATAGCACCGTGTCTTACAAAACCAAGTAAGTTAATATGTTAACGATGAAAAGGGTTAAATTATTATAAGTGTGTCCACATTTTCGTAGAGAGATATAGTGTAAATCAATAAAAAAATAACACCCAGCCGGGATTTTAACCCTGATGTTTTCGTCATCGGGCGTACAAGATATTGTGAGACAATCCAACCACTATTGTGGGTAAAATAATTAATCAAAGGGGGTGAGGATTGGGATGGTACTTATAGAAAATGCACCCGCATTATCGAGAAGAGGGAATGAGAAAACCCGTTATAAATCACATGTTAAGTGCACACGGCTTATACTTGAATTTAAATTCTTGGTATATTGGCGTGCCTGACATTTTATACCGCGTGATCGTCGGTTTGGATCGCGATATTATTCAAATTATGGTTTTTATCCTTGTACAAAAACAAGTGTTGGTAGAACTCGTTTGATTAAAAAAAAGGTACCCTTTTCATCGTAAGTTATTTAAAAAGCAATTAATAATGTTATGCACCAGTGATTTTTAATTTCTCTTCAACGCATGACACACTGAACAACCCGATATAATTATCATGGAACACAATCAGGTTTTAAGGTAGATATTTTATATTTAAAAAAATCGAGTAAGAAAGTTGTTTTTAAAAGTTCAATAAATATAATAATTGTGTTGGGTGACCTGGCGGTCTAGGGGTAAGGTGTCGGACTTCTGTGCTGCGGTGCGGGGTTCAATCCTCGCTCCCGGCACAGATTTATCTGATTACCAAACCCTTCCTTCACCTCTGACAAGACATATTGTGAATGTGGGGAATTCCAGGCCTCCACCGTGGTTCGGATTACACGTTAAACTGTAGGTCCTCCATTTCATCTCACAACCACCCTACCATTACACATTAGCGTAAGTGCGTATAACCCGAACGGGTAGTGAGACGCGGTGCTAATAATAATAATAATAATAATAATAATAATAATAATAATAAAAATACATAAAGACGTACAGTACATTTGATTTCTACAAAAAGAATAGATGAGGAAGGATCTAATATATAAGTGAAATAAAAAAAAATGTCCAACCTAGAGAAATGGTTGGAGTGTCACCAACCTATTTCGTTATCTTCGTGTCCAACTATACAGCCCAGTGTAATGTAGAGTGGATTTATAAGGTTTTATTTTTATTTTGGAAAACAAAACTACCACGAAAACCCAGAAAATTTAGAAAGTCTGAATTTAATTTTGATAAAATTAGTGTTTGCACAAATAACTAATCTGTAAATATTTCTTGAGCGATAAAAATTCATAGAACAACATTCGTTTGGAGGTGAAGTAAAGACGTTGGTTGGTCCCATGTCGATTGTGGCTTGTAAAAATAATCCTGGAAATTATGTGAAAATAACTTTCCTGACAAAATTGGTAGGCCATTTCACTCTCGCTCATAGAAAATTCTCGTCTGCTGATATAATCAATAGGCTCAGAAAATGATCGTTAGATACCTCATATAAATAAAATAATACTGCACACACAGCATTTAAGCTGGGAACGCGCTAGGAAAATAGAGTTTTCTTTGGAATATACTTTTTTTTTCCGACTTTACGGAGCCCTAACCTTTCAAACGAGAGTTCCTTTGTTCACAACCGGTTAAACTGTCTGATAATTTCAATATACGTAAACAGGTTTATCAAATTAATATGTAATATAGAATTTAATTACATCAATTACTATCCCCAGACAAATTTTTTTTGCATTTAATTACATCAATTACTATTCCTAGTCAATTTTTTTTCATTCAAGCCATAAATCTGCCACTACCTGCTGGTTAGGACTCTCGTACCCTCATATGTCTTATAATGTAAATTAAGACTAGGACAAGCACAACATCCAGTCCCAGGTCGTTAATTCATCTCTGTGAAGGGGTAAACCAACATTTCACCAATGATACATTTTTCTCAGCTGGGAATCGAACCCGGGACCCTTAGCTCCGTAGGCAGACACGCTAATGACTGAGCTAAGGTATTGGATTATAAGATAAGATAGTACTAATAAAAGATAAAATGTTATCAAAGTTGGTCGCATAAAAAATAGTATTTTATTAAATATATTTTCCGAATAAAATAATTAGTCTGTGGATAGCCTTTAGAAGTGGTCTGCAGTACCGAAAGCATTCCCACATTCCATGACCGATATTAAACATATCTCACTTGGAAAATACAACGTATATCTCTGTGTAATTAATACTTTGGGGAGATATCGACAAGTAATGATGAGCGGGGGTAGGAGGGGGTAGTATGTCCCGATGAGTCGGACAACATTTTTGTTCCTTGTAGCTGCGTCTTTGTGATGATTGATACCACCGCCTCGGTCAGAGGAACTCTGTCATCGTGGCAACGGCGGGTCGGGTGTTCAAACCCGTGCGATAATAGTACCTACAGTAGCTCCATGGCTTCTTTGGTGCTTACTGACAGCTTTAAAAAGTTACCAGACCAAATTACGTATCCCTACGCCGAACCAGATGCAGCTGTCCCTTCCGACAGTCAAAATTTAGGTATGTACCTAAATGTTGACTGTCAGAAGTCAGCTGTGAGCTGTCAGTCAGCACCAAAGAAGCCGCGGGGCTACTGTAGTTACGTACACATCACGGGTAAGAAATGGTAACGAGGACGCGATGGAGAGTTATATTCTAACACGAGCCATAGGACAGCATTTCTAAGTTGATTTTTGTTGCTAAGGGGACGCTTACTTCCTGTGACATCACAGCAAGTCAAGATAGGATTTCCCATTTTAATGTATTTAAATTTATTCGACGGGATTTAAAGATATAACATTGAAAACACCATATTAATTCTTAAACAATATTAAAAAATAGTCTTACATTGTCACAAAAAGAATTATGTGTTTTGATCTGAGAGAAGTTGTATTGTAAACGTTCTTTTTTAATCGTCTAAAATTCTGTATATTTTATCTATTCATAAAAAATGGCTTTTAAGAATCTTCTTGCCAGGATGTATATTAAAAAATTATGTGGCGTCGTATTATATTTATCAAGAAAAGGAAACAAGAATTTTGAAATGCAGATCTTATTTGGTTAGTTCCCCGAAGACCACAGGTACAAACAGTGCAGGTATATAACAGGGCAACCTAGTGGTCCCAAAATAGAGCGGGCACAAGACAGCGCAAGAGTACAGTTACACATATCGCGCAAGTGTTTCGTGACCTTGTAGCGACCTCTCTCTTCTCCAGAACAGCACAAGGGGGGTCTGTGTTTAACTGGGTAGCGATTTTACAGATCGCGCAAGCAGCCTTAACGTGGTTTTCAAGTTATTGGCATTGAGCTTTTAGGTTAGGATAGCTTAGCTTAAGTTAGAGAACAATCAGGTCTCAAAGAGTGACGTTGGACAGTTGGTAATTCCAGTAGCCTAAGCATTTCTGCCACCAAACAAAAGAAAGGAAACAGACATTCAACTTTTTACGCCAGTTAAGGATTACGCTCTTATGTACCTGCGTTCTTTTATACCCCGATCATTTGCGCTGTTTTGTACCCACTTTTCAATTGCGCTTTTATGTACCCACGCTTTTCGTTATCCATATTCAAATATTTATGTCTCACCATTCTAGAAAATAATATAGAATAAACAAAATGTAGAATTTCATACTAAACCATTTTATATTTCTTATAATATTACCTATTATGAACGATCAAGGTTATTTTAGTGACTAAAATAGGTATTACTGTATTTGAAAGAGATCGATACATTTTGCGAGCTTAGACGACACAAATATATACAGTATTTTTTTTTATCGACGATAGAGTTTTCTTGAACTAGTGAAAATTGCCTGTTCCCTATATATATATATATGTGTGTGTGTTTTTTTTTAAATCCTCTAGGGCAAGGGTTGGAAACAGGCAATATTCAGTCGTTTAAGAAAACCTTATCGTCGATATAAAAAAAATACTGTGTGTATATTTATGTCTTTATTTATATACATCACTACGTATTACTACTTGTGCAGGCTACACGCATATATGACAATTACTCTAATGAAGCAGGGATGAGGAAGGAACCATTTTAGAATTAATCTACTCGTATTTGCGTGGATAAAGTGTGGGAAACTGTCTGGGTAAAAAACACCCTCTGTAGATGTAACCAGGATTCAAACCCCGATCTCCCCGTTATCAACAGGTCGGTGTAACACGGTATAGCGCTTTAAACCTTCCATCCACTGAGATGGGTAGTATTACAAACTTTACATGTTATTTTCTAAAATTGAAAAACCGGCATGAGACGATGAAATTATCTAATTTTCAATTACGTTTCACACAAAAATCTTAAGTTCTGAAATAAAATAAAAATAATAGTAATATCGTGATTATTTGGGCGAGGTTATCACACTTAACCAATTAATATGATCGTTAAAAACTAATTTATAAAATAAATACAGCAATAATAATAATAATTTTAAAAAAATTACCAAATAGCTCTTCACATAATTATAAATTTATGAACACAGTAAAATAAATTGAATGATGAAAGCAGAACTAAATAATTGAGATGGATAAATATAATTAAAACACACAATCAAGCCACATACATTATTCATGTGTCATACATATATTGATATATCATTATTTAGTATACATATATAAACATTATGATGATAGCAAATGATTCTAAAAAGAAAACAATTGTGATGATTATATTTAGTAATTTATATAGTTTAGGTATATTTTTATACATAAAAATAATTATTTTATTCTACACACACATTCCTACTGTATCCCTACATTTCCCCTCCCACATACGATCGAGATTGCTCACAGACCAGACGTTGATCAAGATAATTCTTAAAATATCTCATATTGGCAGCAATTTTAATATTTATATCAAGAGTATTCCAGGAATGAGCTCAAGAAACAGTACAATAGAATAATAATATTTAGCACCGCGTCTTACTACCCGTTCGGGTTATACGCTTTAAGTACTAATTACTCTAATGGATTAGAAATAGGGGAGGTTTAATTAGAGGAAGTGAACCCACATTTGCGTGGAGAGAGAGTGGAAAACCATTTAGGGAAAACCACCCCCAGTTCACCCGACCGAGATTCGAACCTCGATCTCCCCGTCCTCGGCGGTCATGCTCAACACGACAAGCGCGTTAGCCAACTACGCCACCAAGGCGGGTAGTAGAATAGAAAGAATAAAAGTTAGAATTGTGAAGTGTTAAATGGTTAGAAACGTAGATATAAAATTTATTGAAAAAATAAAGTAATTTTGTTACAGGGTCTCATCAGAAACTTCTACGATTATAAAATATTGTTTTAGTGCCTATAAAGCTTCAGAGCTACCATTCCCATAAGAAACACTGTGAAATGATAATATTTCTCTTTAAGTAGGTACTCTCTTTTAAAGATAATTAAAACCTGTATGAGGAATTAAAAACACGTTTTTATTACTCAGTGAAACACCGTGCTTATTGGTGCTCCACATCTTACTACCCATCCGGGCTATTCGTATATTTATTTACCCTAACGGATAAGGGATGATCAAGGATGAATCGAGATAAAATGTACTAATTTTCTTCCTATAGGGGGAATGGTAAACATTTAGTCAAACAGCCCCTTCTACACACTCGGCCAAACCTCGAACCCCGACCTCATCACCAACAAACCATACAAGACGAGACTGACACCTTTCTACACGTGCCTAATGTTGTCAATACCAGTATGGTTATAAACGGCTTAGTTTAAAGGTAAGGGATGAGAAAGGCTGCTATGAAGAAGTGCACCCATATTAGTGAAAAGAGGGTATGGTAAAACCAAGTAATACATCACGCGTGGAAAAAATTACTCCCGGTGGGGAGATTCGAGCAGGCAATCAAAGCGAATCTAGTAAAATTGTGAGCCTGATGCCATTGACCGTGTGAACAACAACACGGGTAGTTTCCGCGTGAGAAAAAAAAAAGATCGTTCAAGGAAAATAAACTACAAATTAGTGATCACCTGGTATGTAAATCAGGGTCACTTCAATTAACAATCAGGCACCGAGGTCACACATGGACCAACCCCCGTGGTACTTAGTCATTCCGCGCGGCATGAGTGGATGGCGGGTCTGACTAATTTGCCCCTTCAACTACGTGCGGTGCGGTAATGTAAAGCTTGATTCACACTTTTAACTCACTCTTTGATTGTCACAGAAATTCACACGCTGCATGTTGTTGACCCATAATACATTGTGACACAAACTTGAAACCTATGATTATCAACATATTTTATTTTCTAGTAGATAAACATTTATTTTAGATCATTATCACGATGGATGTTTTAAAACTATAACGTTGTGTGTCACAATCCAATAAATCTATAAACACTCTTTGCATTAACGTGTTATTTAAAATATCCTCACAAGTCACAACAACAAAGAATATGTCTGCTTGCTACTAGCTCTCGGTGACCTGGTGGTTTAAGGGTAAGGTGTCAGACTTCTGTGCTGGGGGTACGGGGTTCAATCCTCGGTCCCGGCACAGATTTATCTGATTACCAAACCCTTCCTTCACCTTTGACAAGACGTGTATTAATTAAAACTTGTGAATGTGGGGAATTATTCCAGGCCTCCACCGTGGTTCGGATTCCACATTAAACTGTAGGTCCTTCATTTCATCTCACAATCACCCTACCATCACACACTAGCGTAAGTACGTATAACCCGAACGGGTAGTAAGATGCGGTGATAATAATAATAATAATAGCTCTCTCAGCTTTCGAATGCATATGCGCACTGATTTGAGAGGGTTGTTTTTAAAAAAGAACTACAAATTATTATTATTATTATTATTATTATTATTATTATTATTATTATTATTATTATTAGCACCGCGTCTTACTACCCGTTCGGTTTATACGCACTTACGCTAATGTGTAATGGTTGGGTGATTGTGAGATGAAAATGGAGGACCTACAGTTTAACGTGGGATCCGAACCACGGTTGAGGCCTGGCATTCCCCATATTCACAAGTTGCGATTAATACATGTCTTGTCATAGGTGAGACTAGAGACGATCTGACTAGTCGGCCCGGCAGTCATCCTGATCAAATCAGATGTAAATTACTTGTAGACTTAGCTCTAGACTCTAGACTCTATTTTTGCTTCCCACGGTCGAGATTGCGCCAACAGCAGGTGATCAGGTGGTTTTATGGGCTGATCCACCAGATACCCAATTGAAAACTTCAGCAGATGACACATCTACGCATGACCTGATATTGCACCTGATCCGACCAAATCCACGCGACCATCTGACAAAATCATGTCGTAAAAAAAACTCCAGTCACGGTAGGAGTTACTCTCTGAAAGGTATTTTTTCCTACTAATATCCTAATATATAATAGATTTCTGGTAGGGAAAAAGGCCTTTCAGAAAACAATGCCTAGGCTGAACAGACTTTATGTATATTCCATTCACGGTAGGAATTACTCTCTGAAAGGTCTTTTTTCCTACCAATATCCTACTATATAGTAGATTTATGGTAGGGAAAAAGGCCTTTCAGAAAACAATTCCTAGGCTGAACACACTCTATGTAGCTGGCACTGAGATTTCATTTGTTCTCCCGCGCCTAAGATCTCAGACAGAGCGGACAAAGTGATGAGTTGCGCTTCCAACAGAAATAAATACTCATGCTGATGAGACCAAACTCTTGTGATTGAATTAGAGCCCGTCACGTGATCACGTTCCTGTTCTTCATTTGTTTTTTTTGTCGGACGTGTGAACCCACAGTAAGACCTCGGTTCATTAGTGTCTGGGGCGCATCTCTAGTATATTCTAACAAAACCTAGGAGGGCTCTCGCCGGGTAAGAAACGCAAGCGTTGGACACAGAAGGGTTGGGGGGGGGGAGGTTATTTGCGCAGAGGAGTGAATGTTTTGTAATGACTCAAATATGCCTAAAAATGACTAAAAAATTACGCAAACCAAAAAAAATATGACCTTAAATTCCAAACTGACATTTAATAATTTACATTTCTACAAAAAGGAGATAATTAACCAAGTTTATGGACTTACAAGCAAAAAATAAAATTAATTTTCGTCCAAATCCAGCCCTGATCATGAGCATAGCGGCATTATATGTTATTATTATTATTATTATTATTAGCACTACGTCTTACTACCCGTTCGGGTTACACGCACTTACGCTAAAATGTAATGGTAGGGTGATTGTGAGATGAAATGGAGGACCTACAGTTTAACGTGGAATCCGAACCACGGTGGAGGCCTGGCATTCCCCACATTCACAAGATGTCTTGTCAGAGGTGAAGGAAGGGTTTGGTAATCAGATAAATTTGTGCCGGGACCGAGGATTGAACCCCCGGACCCCCAGCACTAGATGATATCCTTTTTTAAATGAAAATTAAAAAAAAAAAAAGTTGTCATCAAATTCTAGGACACTCTTGACAGATATTCGAGAACTGTTGAGGTCACCTCACCATATGAAGAAAATTAAACTACATGTCTCTACTGGATCATTATTTGATTTCCTTTGATCGAAAAAAAGGTTTTGATTTTTTTTTAACTGAAAAATTAATGCCCTTAAATCACATTCGGTACACTCCCACCTATTACACAAGTGTAGTCCGTTAAGGTAAGACTGTTAACGTTCAGGGTAAACAGAGTGTACAGGGATCTGATATAAGCTGGAGCCTGATTCTAACTAGAAAAGGAGGATGGAAGGTGTGTGTGTGTGTGTGTTTGTGTGTGAGAGAGAGGGAAGGTCAGCCCTTCAGGCCCCGTCATGCGTCAACTAGGGAACAGTGCTACTCTCTCTCTATCTATAGTGATCCCGGGTGTTGTAGCATAGCCAAGAGGAAGGGGGGGAGGTTGATAGATGGGGAAAGCAGAAAGGCTCGAGGGGAAATGAACGAGATGGAAGGGTTGGAGAGATATAGAGGGTATGGGGAGGGGGAAAGCTTCATCATAAAATCCAGTAATTACTTAACAGATATTACATCACGCTTAAATGTGCCTCTCTCTACAGCGACGAGGCCTCCGGGCTAATTATCGACAAGCAAGGAAGGAGGTTTCACGGTGCAGCGCCCATAAAGAGAGGTAACGGGGTTAATTTGACAATGGGGGGTCGGGGTTTTGTTATTGGCATTATCAAATACGAGGGCGGGGCGTTTCTTTGAGTATTGCATTACTCCATTAAAACACTAAATATACTGTAGTTAGGTTATGTCGTTTGCGTGTTTTGATAGTTGGTTGTAAAATTAAGTTTATATATATATACACACATATGAGTTTTTCAGGTCCCTTAGAGGAGGGGTAAGGCTATCTATCAGTGACATGCGAATTACAGTGGACTTCAAAGACCTGTGATACGTGGATAAAGGCACTTGTTTTGTGTCTAGTTTTAAAGTGACGAGAAGGTCGGGATTCAAACCTAAGCCGGGTCTAACAAAGTGTGTTTTTTGTTGTTGTTTTTTTTTTACTTACAAAATATATGGCATCATAAATATAATCCAATTTTTTTTTCATAAAAAAGCCTTAGCTGACAGAAAATTTACTGCATCTACTTTCATGTATCCCTACCTCAAGTTTTGTGATTTGAAGTTGTCACTGTTGAAATAAATTATTAATAAATTCCAAATAATATTAATAATATATTAAAATTTTATCAATTTTGGCTGTAAAAAAATATTTTTATTTTATATAAGGCTCTTTTAAACTGTATTAGGGTCAAAGTGTTTATGTTGGTCAATTAGAACTTTAAGACAGCATTTTTCAACCAGTGTTCCATGTGAGTTTGAGGGAAGATAAAAAAAAACTAGAAAATAAACTGAGGAACACAAATAAATATTTTGAAATCCATGATCAAAATTTTTTTTAAATATCAAAATTACCAGAATTTTAGCTATTAAACTTTAATACACAAACTTAATAAGTTTACTGGTTTTTTTAATGATAAAAACCTTTCCTTAAAAAATAATTATGTGCCTTGATAGTTTAGAGCCGTGGTAGTGTGCCACATGAAATGAAAATGGTTCAAAATCACTGCTATAAGGATAAGGTACACTACATAATTAATGCTATTTATTAGAATATTTTAATAACAAGGATATAAAAAAATTGGGAATAGTTAGATTGGGGTAGAAAGATAATGCAAAAAAAAACATATTTTAAAATCCACCCCAATTAACCTCTACAACATTTGAGCCTCAAGCCCCTTTACATTAGAATATCTAACCTTTAGAAAGCTTGAAGCCTTATTATTATTATTATTATTATTATTATTATTATTAGCACCGCGTCTTACTACCCATTCGGGTTATTCGCACTTACACTTGTGTGTAGTGGTAGGGTGATTGTGAGATGAAACGAAGGACTTACAGTTTAACATGGGATCCGAACCACGGTGGAGACCTGACATTCCCCACATTCACAAGTTGTTATTAATACACGTCTTTTCAGAGGTGAAGGAAGGGTTTGGTAATCAGATAAATCTGTGCCAGGACCTAGGATTGAACCCCGGAACCCAAGCACAGAAGTCTGACACCTTACCCCTAGACCACCAGGTCACCGACAGGTTACTTTTGGGGTTTATAATCATCTTAGTTGTTTAGGTACTTTAATATTTTATTTAAAAAAAATAGTTAAACTTATCATGGTTGAACTATGTCTACAGTTTATCGTGGATGGACTATAGATACAGCTTACCTTGGATAAACTATAGCTACAATTTATTTTGGATGGGCTCTAGCTAGATTTATTATTGAGTGGATCTGTCTAAGATCCCCAATATTTTAATTTATGTCACTGTAGCTAGATCTTGTGTAGGAAGTAGTTTTGTAAAATGTATAGCGATATATATAACACGTAAATTTAAAATTTCTACATAAATAACAAAACAAAAATGTAGTTACCTACATAAAATTAAAATATAAATTTTGTACCACAATAAGCATTCTAACGGTTTATTTGAAGTTAAAAATAATGATAATTGTTTACACCTCTACATTCATCCATTTGTCTTGACAGATATTTAAAAACTTAAAAAAAACTAAAAAAACTTCCATTATTCCTCGAACAAGTAGAATCAGTTAACATTAAGAAAACATTACCTTTACAAAGAGAGGAACTGAACAAAAAAAAACTTTTACTTCCGAGTACAACAGGAAGAGTTTAAGAGTTGGAACAGTAATTTCGTATAAGTCGTCAAATGATTAATGGTTCCAATGGTTGGTAGTCACGTACTTACTTTTCTTTATGTGTGTGTGTGTGTTTTAACGTGAATACAGGACGTTTTTACATAAATTATAGGTTCACTTTCTCCACAAAGTGGTAAAAAGTTTGTCCTATTTGTCAGCTTTGTACTTATCACCGAATAGAAAATATAAAATGTTTATGTTATATAAAACACGTAATTTAAAAGTCTAATAGGGTACTATTTTTCTTCCGTATTTTTATTGGGGATATTTTTTTGTCATCGCTTCTCATCACCCATTCGGGCTGTATGTATATTTTGGTATTTCTCTAAGCTTCAACAATTGTCGTACTTTTATTAATTCCATTAAATATATATATATATAAAATCCCATTAAATATATATAATTCCACTAAATATATAAATATATAATCCCATTAATTATATATTTATAATCCCATTTAATATATATTTATAATCCCATTAATTATATATTTATAGTCCCATTTAATATATATTTATAATCCCATTAAATATATATAATCCCATTAAGTATATATTTATAATCCCATTAAATATATATTTATAATCCCATTTAATATAGATTTATAATCCCATTTAATATAGATTTATAATCCCATTAAGTATATATTTATAAACCCATTAAGTATATATTTATAATCCCATTATATATATATATATATATATTGATTCCCACTACTACACTATTCTGCACGAAATTCTCATATCTCTGGATCTCTGGGTACAAAATATTAGGAAAGATATGTACTCACATCAATTCAAACAACATAGGGAACAATTTATGAGGTAACAATAAAATAACAGGATATTTTAAAATCCTTGTTGAATATTATTTATGTCAATATTCCAGTCTCAGTATCTCCGGGTAAGTATAATATCTAAAGTTACAATATTACCATTTAAAATGAATATATATAAAGTTAAGATATTTTGCAATCTTTGATGAGACAAAAATGATTGTAAAATATGTTTAGTTACCGGTATTTTTAAATAAAATGTTTTCGTACTAAGACTAAATTTACATAAATAGAGACAAAATTTAAAAACTAAGAGTGTAAATTTTGATTCTTGAAGCATAGTTGAAAACAAATGGAGAGATTAGTATTGTTGAACTAAGTAACAATATTACTTACTTACACTATGTAACTAGGCACTCGAAGGTTCATTGTCGCACTTACAAAAGTAGCCACCTATCCCTATCTTGAGCTAGTTCTATCCAGTCCACCTCATTACATCCTATCCCTATCTTGAACTAGTTCTATCTAGTCCACCTCATTACGCCCTATCCCTATCTCGAGCTCGTTCTATCAAGGGCTCTCATTACATCCTAGCTTTACCTCGAGCTAGTTCTATCCAGTCCACCTCATTACGCCCTATCCCTATCTTGAGATAGTTCTATCCAGTCCATCTCATTACATCTTATCCCTATCTCAAGCTAGTTTTATCAAGTCCACTTCATTACGACCTATCCCTATCTTGAGCTAGTTCTATCCAGTCCACCTCATTACGCCCTATCCCTATCTTGAGATAGTTCTATCCAGTCCATCTCATTACATCTTATCCCTATCTCAAGCTAGTTTTATCCAGTCCACTTCATTACGACCTATCCCTATCTTGATCTAGTTCTATCCAGTCCACCTCACTACGCCCTATCCCTATCTTGGGCTAGTTATATCCAGTCCATCTCATTACATCTTATCCCTATCTCGATTTAGTTTTATCCAGTCCACCTCATTACATCCTATCCCTATCTTGAGCTAGTTCTATCCAGCCAATGACGTATAAAAAATATTACTTTCCAAGCAGTCTTTTGGTAATTCATTGTATAATTTTTAAACATTTTTTTAAATCATCTCACCAGTTACATTCTGATACACTTTTATTGACCCCCCACCCACCCTTATTATTACTACATACTTCCAGACGCAAATATAATTCAGCAGCACGTCTTCCTACAGATAAAAGGGTTCCGGGTTTGATTACCGTTATAACAGAAATGTTTATCTTTGATGAAAATATGTTTATACCTTTTACAAAGTTGAAATACAAGTACAATCAGTTAAAATGTACGCTTCGTTTATCCTGTAAGGTATTATTATTATTATTATTATTATTATGACCTTATTTTATAAGCTGTGCCATAGTGAAACAATGTAAGATAAGCTTGGTACCTTTAAGGGTGAACGAAGAATTGTATCAATCGTGTGAAGAAAACTTTACCCGATATTCTCATTTTTTAAACTTGTAAATATATCAAGTTATTTCAAATAATATTTCAGTCCGACAATAATTAGCCTACTTTAAACGCTTATAATAGGTAATGTTACAAGTAATTTAAATCTACATTTTAATTATTCTATATATTTTTTTCTATAAAGATAGGGTCGTAACTAAGTATTTTGAAGAAAGATCGAATTTCAAGGAATAAATAAAATATATAGTACAACAAGAACAAAAATCAAAAGTATATTGGAGAAACGGCCGGTGATGGTGGAATTTTGATTAAGTTCGTGAATCGATTGGGGCCCAAAAAGTTTGCCAATCCCTGGTCTAAAGGCGTCAGGCTTGCAATAAATTTGTACTCCCTGTCATGGAGGGGTCTAGGTTCTTACCTAGGCAAGGTGTACTGGGATGGTGGTTTTTAAACAATCATTTATTATTACCATAGCTATTTTAGTTCCGAAAGAGGAACTTTTCCTATGTTCAACTTGGTCTGGTTAGTTAGGCTTTAGCTAGGTCCAAGATTTCCACTTGCTCCACATATTCATAATGACTATCATGACGTCATCTAATTGCGGGTATGACGTATAGTAAACCTTCAAGGTATACCCTGGTCAACTTTCTGTTATCACGGAGCGGATAAAAATCTACATACAAGGAAACCGAGATAAATACTGTCTCTCTCACGGTCAAATATACTAGTCGATAAAAAAAAGCTTTCGCATAATTTATTTACGCTTGTGTGGGTACATTTCTTCTAAGCCACCTTACTCATTCATACCCCTTAAATTAAGAAGTTAATAATTTAGACATTGAATGTTAAAATGCACTTTTATTAACTTTTATTTTAACTTCCACAAGTTTTTTTTTATAAATGTATCAAATTTTTAAATTTTTTGCTCCGCACCTTATTTACACATTTGCACCAATCACACTCAACAATTTTAGTGGTTAAAAGATTAAAAGGTATACGTTATAAAAATGAGCCCACATTTGCATGGAGGGAAAATGGATAACCATTTAGATAAAAACATCCTAGCTACACTCTGCCAACATTCAAGGCCTGAAATTTCCACCACTGGCAAGCCATAGTAGATGATATCATATTCTGAAAATTGAAAAATGACACCTGTACACGGTAATCGAACCCGGGACCTTCAGATTAGTACGCCAATGTTCTATCCACTGAGCTATCCAGGATTCGTCCCGTGCCCATGGTCATTCTTCACTCATAGTTTAAGGCAGAGTGGGCACGGGACGAATCCTGGATAGCTCAGTGGTAAGAGCATTGGCATACTAATCCGAAGGTCCCGGGTTCGATTCCCGTGTCCAGGAGTCATTTTTCAATTTTCAGAATATGATATCTTGATGGTGTTATCCTCAACTAAAATGCATAATGATAGCTTCGGCTATATGGTTCATAGTAGATGAGCCTGTCATCTAGACCCGCTGTGGGTGACTATCTCCTAATGGCTCAATTAACCAAAATTGTGTTTTCCAAATATTTTTATCTCTTAAAAATCGTTTTCCATCCAACTCTCTTTTCCATTTGCTCTTATTCTCTATCTCTATCTCTCTCTATTTTTTAGAGTTTATGTCAAAGTAAGATTGTGTACAGTTCCCATTCTAAAAAATTTCCTCCACGCAGTATTCGACTCAATGACCCACTGGCCACTTTTCATGACAGTCACTGACTGTACTGCCATTAAGTAACAAACCATTTCAAACTCTTTTTTCACATTTTTATCATGTTGCGCCCAAACTCTCTAATGCGAGGATTAAATTGTTCCATAAGAAATACTTTATTTATTTTTATTTTTTTAACCAATCCCTCCCTACCTGTCGTGAAAATTGTTTTCTAAAGCTACAAAAATCATAGCACGAAAAAACTTATTTCATTCGTCAAGATTTATTTTGAAAGACTACGTGATTTTTGTTTTTAAAATACGATCAAGTTGTGAGCCCTATGTGTATAATGAAAGTGAAAGGAGAGATGGTAGTGAAAGGAAAGATGGTAGCGAAAGGAAAGATGGTAGCGAAAGCAACGAGTCAGATAAAAAACGATAGTTTACGCAGACCAAAGTCATAAGTCTGGTCTGGTTTAGTCTCTCTCTCCAGTTATGGCATTTGTTAAGGTTCTAGAATAGTCGAGCATGAATTCATACTCTACAGAAGCCAAAGTGGGTTTATAACGTGCCTGGATGGAAATGTTTGACAGTAGGAGAACAAACAGGCCAGGAGGAAAATACAAATGGCAATACAATTTGTGAGGTGATATTTCCCTTCCTTCCTCCCCCAATCAAATTTCAAAATTATATTTTTTTAAATCTATTCTACATTATTTTATCAGTTAGCATTCATTTCCCTGGAATTTAGGCCTAAATGATCAAATAAAATATGTGATTTTTTAAATTTTTAGAGTGGAAGATTTTAACATTTAAACTATGTTTACAAGACTGACTATATATATATGTTTGTGTGTGTGTGTGTGTACCGTAATAAAAAACAGTTTTGTGTTAATTCAAGTAAACACCAAACTCACGAACTGTTAAATGTTTTATCAATATTTCTAATTTAATAACAACTATTTATCTTCATTTAAAAATTTTCTCAACTAATGCCTCCATGTCTATGACAGATATTTAACAATTACTGTTGATATCACCATATGAAGACAAATTAAAGTAAACTTTGTTACTGGAGCAATATTTTATTTATTTTATCCAGGAAAATGTTTTTCTATAAAAAATGCAAAAAAACTCTGACCAATTTATATATATATATATATATACCTATATTAAGAACATAACACTTTGGGCCACTTAGCTATCGGTGCAGGCTACTTCAAACTTCATAAATAAGATTTTTTGTATTCCTAAGAATATTTACAATCATGTACAAAGAATATTCCATATATTTATAAAATAATAATAATTTTACATTTGAAAATTGTATCCAAGAAATAGGGAACTCAAAATTTCATAAACTATAAAAAAAAATGTTTTTGCTGTAATAAAAAATGTATATGAGTCAGGTAATTGTAGGGACCAATTTGTCTCTTTAACAGCTCTTTGTTAAACTATTGTGCCTTTTTTTAAATTGTAACAATGTATATAATTTATTTGATCATATTCTGTCATAGGTTTTAGGAAAATATTGCATTTTATGTTAATTTTGTCCGTTTATTCACTCAGTTTATGGGCTGATTAATGTTTCATTTTGATTGTTTTTAAAGTCTATTGGCTTACATATTTGGCTTAGGATAGTAATTGTTAAATTGATATTATAAAATAAGAAATTATATAAAGAGTGCAGTTGGATGTGAAACATCCTATTTCAATATCCGTCTGTCCACATGAATTATTCGAACACTTCTAAATATCCTAGAAATCTAAAATTTGACACGACGATAGGTCTTAATATAACGTTATCTATTAAAGTCCAAAATATGAAATTTAATAGGGCGGATTCAAAATAACACTAACATGTTTTAACTCTTTAACAGCCCATCATTTATTCTGTGTCACTCTTCTTCTTTTTTATATGCATCAACAGACAATAGTTCAAATACTGTGTATGGAGAAGTCATAACTTAATATTCAAAATAAATTTAAGCTTCTAGGACGTGTTTAGAATATTATCTATATTTAGACAGGGTTGCATAGTTAGCCTACTTTTCACGTTTTTCAGCACAATTTAAACCAATAAAGTACTAATATTTAAACATAACTATGATTCAGTAACTTTTTCCTGCGGTAAATTTTATAGACTAAGAAAAACCAAGTTATTTTAGAAATTCGCCGTGATAAGAACGGGTAAACGAGCTAGTTTCCTTTTATAAAATCTTATAAATGACCTACATGAAATATCATATATTCCGTTGACGATATGTTACCTGGATGACAGTTCGAAAATCATATGTTTAGGTTTTGGGTTGCCAACACTTGTAAAAGATCACAATTTTGTTATAAATGTAAAGATCTTTAATTAACTGTTATATATTAAATTTAAATTAACACAAACTAAAGTTTTCTCATACTATTTCATTTTTTTTAATAATTTCTTTTCATACAACTTGAAACAATATTTTAAACATAATTAAAAGTACTTATTCTTGATTTTGGAACGTTATTGATTTTGTGTAATATTGTGCATACATCAATACCTTTTAATAAAGGCGTCGTATTTACTTGGAAAAGAGAAAATTGTTGTCATTTTTTTACATACAATACATGATTTTATGATTATTTTATCGTATTTTGAAATATTTAACTGAATAAAGTATTTTCATCAACTGCGTGTCTGCATCATTATAAACAACTTGTTTACCGTTATGTTCAATCATATGGTTTAAATTCGTCAGTCGCCATTTTGAAGCTATGTTCGTTAGAAGTTTTTGTGAAAGTGGTGCGAATATTTTTTTAAGGGGAATAAAACTATAAATAAACTTTGTGTCCGACCTCAAATAAATATATAAATAATATTGGCCTAAATTACTGTGGTTAACTATCACATTAATATATTACCATCTGTTTTCATTACAGTCATCCAAAGTGATAGATATCAGCTGTTGGCGTAGTGATATATTAGGGATTACTTCTAGTAACATTTCGAGCTGTCATCCAGGTAAACTTAGCTCGTGAATGACTTTTATGAGAAAGCACATGTCTTACACTTGAAATCTAAATACAATATATTATCATTGCCAAACATTTACAGCAAAGTCCTCCATTCAAAAACACAAAACAAAACTTTTTTTTAAATTATTCACAATATGCAATACAAACCACAACCTTCAGTTATCGTTTTCTTTCTCTTTTGCCCATCTTTGAAAGAAAGGTTGTATCACCAGAAACTTACCTGAAACAAACAAAGAATAATGTTCATTTTAAAACAAATAATTATCTCTTTTTAAATATAAACATAGTTTTAAAATATACATAAACATTTTCGCCTACCCTATGGAAACTGCTTTATCTGAGGTTTTTATTTTGTTTCTGCTAAATAAATGGATCATTCAAACAAAGAGAATGGCAATGGTAAGCCAACAAAGTGAGTAATGTTTGCCTCTATATTGTATACTCACAGCCAATTGTATTCAATAAGAACGAGTCTTTCAATGGCGCATCTACCACATTTAAATTATTTTTATCAGTTTTATTTGTGGGAGGAAAATACTGTTTGAAACCTTATTACAAAGGTATTTCACTACTACCAACATGATTTTAATGAGATTGACGTCATACGTAGAGAAAACAATCGGCGATTATCAATATGAGTTTCGACGAAATAGATCACTAACGAATCAGATTTTTACCATTCGGCAAATATTAGAAACAAAAAAAAATTGGGAATACAACATGACGTTTCATAAATTAGGTCTATGTATGGATTCAAAAAAAATACCTGTGATTCAGTTAAAAGAAATAAATTATGTAAGATTTTAGTTAAGTTTGGGATACCCAAAAAAAAACACTTTTCAATCTAATTGAGGTATGTTTGACTGATACGCCTAGCAGGGTACGGGTTGGATCTCATTTATCAGAGAATTTCGAAATACCTAATAGGTCGAAACAAGGAGATGCAATTTCCCCATTAATTTTTAATCTAGCCTTATAGTATGACATTACGGTAATAAAAGAGAATAGGGAAGGGTTGACATTAAAAGGTACATTGAAGCTATTAGGATTCACGGATAATTTAGCTTTGTTAGGTAATAGTAAGGAAGCTGTTACAATAAATGTATTATTATTATTATTATTATTTAACACCGTGTCTTACTACCCGTTCGGGTTATACGTTTAAGTACTAATTACGCTAATAGATTAGGAATTGGGAAGATTTAGTTAGAGGAAGTGAACCCACATTTGCGTGGAGTGAGAGTATAAAACCAATTAGGGAAAATCAGCCCCAGTTCATCCGACCGAGATTCGAACCTCGATCTCCCCGTCCTGCGCAGTCGAGCTCAACACGACTAGCGCGTTACCCACGTCACCGAGGCGGGTCAATAAATGTAGAAGTTTTATTAGAAGCTAGTGAGAAAATAGGTTTAGCAGTGAACGATGAAAATAATAAGTACGGGGTCAAACAGAAAAACAAAAAAACAAATTGCGGACGATAGGAGATTACTTTGAACAACAATTTTAACTAGCAATAGCAATATTAGATTGGAAATTAGTAAAATAATACAGCCGAAAAAGGCATTCTATTTCTCGGTCAGAAGTTGTTGACATCTCACCTGTTGTCAAGAAATATAAAACTCAGATTATACAAAACAATAGTTTTACCTATTGTTCTCTATGGGTGTGAGACGTGGTATCTTACCTTACATGACAAAAAAAAAATCAGGATGTTCGAAAACAAAATACGTAGGAAAATATTTGGTCCAAAAAGGTATTAGGCTACAGGGGAATGGACTAGGTTACATTATGATGTAACCTGTACACATCACAAGAGTGTTAAGATAAATCAAGTTTCGTATATTAAGGTGGGCAGGGAAATGCAGCATAAACGGGAAAATCTAGAACCATGTTCGGGCTATTGATTGGCAAACCCAATGGGAGGAGACTATTGGGAAGGCATAGACACAAAATGGAGGGCTAATGAGGTGGACTGGATATAGCTAGTTCGAGATAGGAATAGGACGTAATGAGGTGGACTGGATAGAGCTAGCTCGAGATAGGGATAGGCTGTAATGAGGTGGACTGGATATAGCTAGTTCGAGATAGGAATAGGACGTAATGAGGTGGCCTGGATAAAACTATCTCGAGATAAGGATAGGGTGTAATGAGGTGGACTGGATAGAACTAGCTCAAGATAGGAATAGACTGAAATGAGGTGGACTGGATAGAACTAGATCGAAATAAGGATAGGGTGTAATGAGGTGGACTGGATAGAACTAGCTCAAGATAGGGATAGTATGTAATGAGGTGGACTGGATAGAGCTATCTCGAAATAGGGATAAGATGTAATGAGGTGTACTGGATAGTACTAGCTCAAGATAGGAATAGGCTGTAATGAGGTGGACTGGATAAAACTAGCTCGAGATAGGGATAGTATGTAATGAGGTGGACTGGATAGAGCTATCTCGAGATAGGGATAAGATGTAATGAGGTGGACTGGATAGAACTAGATCGAAATAAGGATAGGGTGTAATGAGGTGGACTGGATAGAACTAGCTCAAGATAGTGATAGGGTTTAATGAGGTGGACTGGATAGAACTAGCTCAAGATAGGGATAGGGTGTAATGAGGTGGACTGGATAGAACTAGCTCAAGATAGAGATAGGGTGTAATGAGGTGGACTGGATAGAACTAGCTCAAGATAGTGATAGGGTTTAATGAGGTGGACTGGATAGAACTAGCTCAAGATAGGAATAGGTGGCGTACTTTTGTAAGTGCGGCAATCAACCTTCGAGTTCCTAATGCCCTAGTGTAAGTAGTAAAGGAAAATAGTTTAGTTCTAAAAAAATTGTTAGGTACCTTCCACAATATGTATATTGTTATATAAAACTATTTCACACGTTTATTACAGTTTTAAGGTTTTATGAGAAAAACTTCAATCGAAGCACTAAATTGGTTGATATTACTTTAAAAATAACGTATTTGAGTGTACTAAGGGCAGTTTTCCCTAAATGTTTTCCCCCTTTCCCTCCCATAAAAATGTGTCTACCTTTCCTTAAATTTATACCTTCAGCATTCCTACCCCATTAGTGTACACTGTACATATGCGGACATACGTGGTTCATATTATAATAAAATTTAACAAAACACTGGTTAACCGTTATAGTGGACCAACTGCCTAGTGTGTCTGACAACCGGAAAGCTAGGTTTAGATACCAAGATGGTATACAGTAGCCCCGTGGCTTCTTTGTTGCTGACTGACAGCTCACAGCTGACTTCTGACACTCAAACATTTAGGTATATACCTAAATTTTGACCGTAAGAAGTGACAGCTGCTAAACACATGTTTTTGCAGATCATATGGTTCGGCGTAGGGATACATAATTTGGTCTGGTAACTTTTCAAAGCT
>CABFOV010003506.1:0-25180 GCA_902141375.1 Timema poppense
ATAAAGTTTTGGCGTGTAACATTTCATAGAATAAAACTCTTTTGAATGACGAAAAAAAATAATTCTGGACGTATGGCCTTAAATAGACGCGCTATGTCAATGCGAAGGTGTAGTACAAGAAAAGTTGAGATTTATTCATACCATACACTGATATTGTTAGTCGATTCCGTAGCTTTGGCATCTATGGTAGTCTAAGAATTACTAAAAATAAGATAGTTTCATTTTCATCCGTTCAACAAATACGCTTTGTATGAAGTGATGTTAATTGGCTCCACTTGTCAAAGGAGCATTTTATTTATGTATATGTTACAGGAAAAGTAGATTGTTAGGGAGAGTTGAATCGGCCTAGGTAAAGTCGATTCTTACTAAAAGTATCAGTAAAAGTTGATCGAGAATAAACAGATCAACCTTTTCTAGGAAGAGTTAACTATGCCTGCTTTGGTTTAGTAAAAGTTGATTCCGCGATATTGCTCTCCACATGCAACTGTTTTGAATATCCCAGCTCTATTTGTTTACTGTTGTTTTCTTTGATCACTCGTCCATTTGTTGTAGTTTTCAACAGTGACCAAGGATTCAGTGTGTGTTTGATTAATTAGTTTCAGGGTGTTTTTTACATTTTAATAATCAGTTTAAGTGTGTAATAATTATGGCAGACTCCAAGGAATAACTGTTTCGTGAAAAAGTTAAGCTAGAACGCTTGACCGGTTAGGTTATGCTAGAGGTAGTAGACAGTTTCCTTGCAAAAAATCAACTTTTACTAACTCAAGGTAGTAAGAGTATACTTTCCATAGGTACAGTCAACTCTGACTAGTAAATGTTGATCGAAATTCATCACTTTTCGCTTTTAATCAACTTTTACTAAAAACCCCAGTAAGAGTCGACTTTACATAGGCCGAGTCGACTCTTACTGGAGAATCTACTTTTCCTGTAACATATATATTTAAATTAATTATATATAAAAATTACATTTTCTATTTACTATAAATTGGATTTTTATGATTTGTATAGTATTTTCACTATTTTATAATTTTCATTTAAAAGTAGCACTTTACATTCTCAATACAAAAAATTCTCTAAATAGTTTTTAAGCTCAAAATATTAATATTTTGTTATTATTTTTACAGTTTTTATGAAAAAAGATTTTTTTAAATACACAAATATTACCCGATTCGATGGTCGCGTGGTCTAAGGCACTACTCGCGCAGTAGACTAGACTGCTGATGCTAAAATGCTGCATGGTATGGTTCCAGTCTGGTGTACTGAGTGAGGGTGATTTTCCCTATATGGTTTTCCACTCTCCCTCTATGAAAATGCCGGTACACTTCCTCTAAATATAGCCGGGTAGGTGGCGATGAAAAAAAAAAATAATTGCAGACTAAAATAAACTTTCTACTAAATAATAGAGAGTTTATTTTAATTTGCTAAACATAACTATTTTAACGGTTCTTGAATATAATGTCATAGATATCGCGTAATTTTAACAATACTTTTTCTCTTAATTTAAAAAGTTTCTGTTCAAATGCCACTATGACCATGACAAATATTCGAGAATTGTTGGTATGACTATAATATGTAGGAAATTTCACCTTCACTCGCGTTCCCCCGATCCCACCTCCCACACTAAATTCACTTTCATGTTCCTCAAAAGTTAACAAATCAATCACCTGAAATTTAAATACATTCATTAATTAAAAATCAAACAAAAACACCCAACAAGAACAAACACTTCATCCATTGGCTACGCTGAGTAGACAAATTTCGACGAACCCTTCAATGGAATGTAATAAAGTCAGAAAGTAAGATAAATAAATAAAATAGCATTTATATTGATTTTATTTCTTAGCCCAGATACAAACACAGGCTAGTGGCATACAGATTATCTATATATCCAAACAAACCTGTTTATGGCTTTTAACGACCTTTTCATAACCTTGAAACAACAAATGTCTCAATAAATAAGCTACAGTGACGAAAAATCAGGTCACACAGTTGTGTTCAACTGAAGTCATCACCCGCTTCGGTCTTCGGCATGGTCTAACGCGCTACTCTCGCAGTATACTAGACTGCCGATGACGGGGAGCTCGAGGTCAGGTCTACTAAGGGTGGCTTTTCAAAAAGTTTTTTTCCTCTCCCTCCATGTAAATGCGGGTATACTTTCACTAAACATAACCTTCCTAATCTCTAACACTATTAGCATAACTAGTACATAGGCGTACAACCCCAACGGGTAGTAATATTCGGTGCAATAATAATAATAATGTTGATCCTGCATTACAATTTTAAAAGCTAGCAAACGTACTTTAATTCATGGAATATTTCAGGCATTGTCGGTCATATTGTGTTTAGGACACACAAACACATCTTTTTGCGGTCAATATTGATCATAACCCTACCATATTATTAGCATTACGTTATAGGTATTTATATTATCCATCAAAAATCCACATGACTTGATGCATGAATATATAAAAGTACTTTTAGTATATTTCTAGACATTGTTCTTACAATACGAGTTAGTAAAAATAAAGGCCCTACCAAGAGCGTGAGAATGTTTTCGTTCTTGGGGGTGCTTTGACCAAAATTAACTTTTGGCCCCCTTAAATATATAATCTACCCCTTTTATAAGAGAACGTCACGCTGCCGACAATGACATTCCTAACGAAAGGACAAAACAATTTTATCGTAATCTGCTTTGATATAGACTATAGAGCTAGACTAAAGGACAAGTGGGGTTTCTCCAAATAAGAGGCACCTTCGGCGCTGATCTCAACTTTTAAGGAATGATTGGAAGTCCTCTAAAATCCTAATTCCTACAGTTCAATTTTCATAGGAAGGGCCCTTTATAAAATACAAACTTTTTTTTCAGTCAACGTTGATAGCATTTACTATGTCATTAATGATAGTTTGTAGTTATCAATAGTATCTATCAAAAGTGATAGCTGCAGATCATATGATTTGACGTATGAATACGCGAAAATAGATCTAGTAACTTCTCTATCTGTCAGATAAGACCCTTACTATTAAAATTGGACTGTACATTCCAAACCTATGCTTGGTATCAAATTAACTATTATAGCCAGATCCCTTGCTAAATGATATATGGTGATTGGTATTAACTAGTTCGCTCCAAGAATGCATTTAAGTATAGAGTCAAAGTTCAACCACCGGGTGACGCCACTGACAAAGATTTTCTGTCATTCTAGGATGGTTGGCAGCACTGGTAGACTTGAGAGATACTCAAGATGTTAGATACATACACACAATAACTTACATTATGTTTGCCTTGAATCACATGTGCTTACATAAATCATACTCGACTGCAACCTCAATGTGAACCATTCAAGCTATTCATATTTTATTTTGAGCCATCTCAAATTCAAGAACCACAAAAACCCTAACCAAGGTCTTAACACAATCGGTGGGCTTTTTTTTTAGCACCGCGTTTCACTACCCGTTCGGTTTATACGCTTAAGTACTAATTGCGCTAATGGGTTAGGAATTGGGAGGGTTGAATATAAAAGAAATGAACCCACATTTGCATGGAGGGAGAGTGGAAAACCATTTCCGGGAAAACTATCCCCAGTTCATCCGAGAGAGATTCGAACCTGGATCTCACCGTCCTCGGTAGTAAAGTTCAACACAAAACTAGCGCGTTAGCTAACTACGCCACCGAGGCGGACTATGGGTTATCAACACGTGTGACCGTGCATGTATGTAACTCAGAATCCCCCATGCCACACCTGATTTCGCACCACGTTAGAATTATGTAACTTCGACGTGACCGAGATTCAAATTGGCAAAACTACCAGAGCTGGTCAGGACCACAGCATGACGAAATAAAGTATACTCCATTCACGGTAAGACTTACTCTCTGAAAGGTATTTTATCCTACCAATATCCTTCTATATAATAGATTTCTGGTAGGGGAAACGGCCTTTCAGAAAACAATTCCTACGGTGAACGGACTTTATATTTCAAACCATTCTAGTTAATGTAAAAATGCCCTACAAACTTATTAGATGTGAAAATTTAGTTGCTCCTGTAAAAGTGCTCCCAAAAAAATACACTTAAAAACATATGAAATTTATAGTAATCACATTATTAAAACTCCTGACTTTCGTTTACACAAAAAAAAAAAGCTTACAAAAATAGCTTCTAAAGGTACCTACTCAATATTCGTACATTTTCTTGGCCCTTGACGTTCCAAACCCTTCCCGAAATTTAATCCTGACTAAGGCCCTGACCCTGGTTAAACATACTATGATTCGGACCATACAAATAAAAAACAAAAAGTGATTAAAAATGTAGCCAGGTTTAAAACAATACATTAATTTTATAATAAGTATATATTAAAGATTTTTATCACGTAATTTAATTCAAGATACCTTGAATCGAATCACAAAAAAGGATCAATGTGTGCACGAGTATTGTTAGTGGGGGACGGGTGGGCCCTTTCCCAACCTTCACCCCCCTCTCCTCCACACACACACACACACACACACACACACACACACACACACACACTTGTCTGCTTAGATGAGACAAGCTTAGTACCATAAAAGAAACAGTGAATGGTTTTATTCATGAAATTAAAAATTCACGTTTGGAGCAAATGTATAAGTGATTAAGACAGCATTTCGTTTATGACTTAAAGCAGTGTAACCCAACAGGCTAGCCGCGGGCGAAATGGGGCCCACGCTCACTGAAAATGTAGCTCTCGTAGTATCCTGGAGGAAAATTAAAGGGAAGCTCACGTTTGCAGATGTGAAATAGCTAATGGTTCAAATAAGTATATTTATTTAAAAAATATCATGATTGCATTATATTATGCATTTATTTGAGTCGTAAAAATATGCCTATATATATATATATATACACACACATACTCACATATATTTTTACTAATCAAGCAACTTAGCCTTATTAATATACGCCTATATTAATAATGTTAAATTGTTTTGTGAAATTTTGTGTGCATGAGTGCGCGCGCGCGTGCATTTTTCATAGATTTGTAGTAAAATTTGAAAGATTCTACTAACCAAAAGTACAATTATTTGTTATAAGGATTGAAAGTAATACAATTGTTTATTGAGTGTTGTTTTTAGGCCTATATTAAGTTGATGCGATGCAAACTGAAAATCAGATTCGGACCTTGGGATGAAAAACGTTGGACCACCCTAGCTTGTAGAATTAAATACGTTATCATAATATTCGTGTTTGTTTTTTTGGTACGAAATAGTTTTTATTTGTGTAATTTAAAGAGAAAATGGGTTCGTTGTTGTCCCTCATAATAATTAAACGCTAACGACACCTGTGAATGTGTTCATACATTACAGTTGGTGTTTACGACCTATTTTAATGAACGCGACTATACTTAAGAAGGCCAGACGATTGCGTATTATTGGCTAGATGTCCCAACATAATCAGCACGTCTTCTCAATTAGCCTCGCATTAGGCGCAATTTACACAGAGGACATGGCGCAGGCGTTGACATGGCATATTTTAGAGCTCCCTCCATACTTATATATGAGACAATTTAGACTACGAGGACAGGAGGGTGGTGATGGGCATAATTGAATGATTTTAAGAATCAACTAATCATTGCCTTAGAATCATTCGAACGCGTAAGGTCGATTATTGTGTAGCAATGGGGACTATTTATTGAAAATGAACCTAAAAGAAATGAAGACCTGTATATAGATAGCGTAAAAACATTCATAATCATAAGGTCGATTTTTCTCAGCACTTCTGGCAAGGGAGTGGTAAGAGAATGAATCTGCCAGTTCGCGTCAAGTCAGCTACTGTTTTCATTCGAATTATTTTGAAAGAATCGAATGAATCGATTCTATTCATCCGATTCTGCCCATCACTACAGGAGGGCGAGGGCGCGTCATTTCTCTGCCTGCGCCACGTATTTTGAGTCTCGAGCGGGGCATTGGAAGCGACTTTGTGCTCGGACCTTGTGTGTACTTGATTCGAAAATGCGTGATGACATTGTATATAACACTATATTTTTTTTAACACGTCCACGTCTCACAAAGCTATATGCCTCTTCTGTATAATTAGATCTCGTCACGTCCGCGCCCCAGCCCCACCACTTCTCCGCCAGACGCCTGCGCCCTGTGTGAATGTCTACGTGTCTTTAACTATACCAGTCAATGGTGTGGTAGGGACGAGTAAAAATCAGGGTGGTTACAAAACTTTTACTACAAATTACCCTAAATTTTACAGATTTTCCATACCATATTTTAAAAAAAACTTTCTTAACCTCTTTACAGTTATACTTGGTGAATGGCAATTGATCACATATTTTTGAAAACAATAAACATTTTTATAAGTTATTTATTCTGTATTTAATGTTTTAGGTATTATTCGTGGTTCTGTGTATATGAGTTATAAAATAAACCTTGTAAAATAATCTCATATTAACAGAATGCAATATCTAGATAATGCATTTTGTTAACGCCGAGAAATAAAATATTTAACTTTTGTTTACATTTTTGGGGCAGAGTTAGTTAAGTATTTAAATTCTCTGACTTATCCTTTTTTATTATATTTCCTAACTTTTACAGGTTTTCCCTGTCTGTAGCCACAATATAAATGTACCTGCATTTGCAAGGAAGGAGAAGGATGGGCCAATCTTATACAGCGTGTGTGCGCACCACCGTTAGGACTATCTGCACATTTACACTAATGTAATAGCGAAGAGGATATAATTTAGAGGAAATGTAGCCGCATTAACGAATGTGTAGAGTGTAAACCCTTAAAGAAACGCCATTTTCAGTACACCCGACCATCATTCAAACCCAGATCTTCCCATCACTGGCAAACAAAAGATTGACATCCATACCGCGTGTCCACGGGCTCATTAGCACTAGAACTAGTTAAATATAAAAGGGTGCGGAAATTCTAAGCTTCTAGATTTTACCAAATTGCGCAAAATGACTAAAGCCAATGTAATCACAACGTACCTGCTTCGATGTTCGAATGATATAACGCGTCATTCTCGAAATAGACTAGACTGCCGATGACTGGGATATCGGCTTTCGAAACTATATCGAATGGCATCCACGCAAACTTGATCTAAATTCAACCTGCCTTATCCCTAACCCATTAGCGTAATTAGTAGGTATGCATATATTAACCCGAACGAATAGTAAGACGCTGTGCTAAAAAAACACAATGTAGGTAATCAATCAAATAAAAAGTGTGAATCAGCCCTAGCAGGAGGAAGCATGGCTCAAGGTCAAAGAGGACGAGCCGAAACTTCTTTGACGTCATGCCAAGGTATGATAGAAAAGTAATGACCTCTAGAGTAGACAAAGGCATGAATACTATTCTGATTGCATGTCGCGCTTCCTCCACGTCCAACCTTAGCTTGTGTGGAGAGAATCTAACATTAGGCTCCATTTAAAAACCAAGTTATAATTTCCTCCCACCCCACTTATAGCAAGATTCTGGTACTAAAACACTTTTAGAAAATATGAACATACTACTTTACTATATTATTAGACGTGTTTTAGGGAACTTGATTGTTTTAAGCACAAATTTATTACTACTCGCTCGGGTAGTACACATATAGACCTACTAATTACGATAATATGTTGGGAGTGAGAAAGGTTGAATTCAGAGAAAATGAATTCGCATTTGCGCCGAAGGATAATAGAAAATCATTTACGAAAAAACCCTCTCAGTACACCCGACCGAGATTCGAACCTCAATCTCCCCATAATCGGCAGTCCAGTCTATTGAAAGACTTGCGCCTTATACCAGGTGGCCACTGATCAGGGAATGCCTGCATTTAAATTAAACTGGTTTGTTTTAATATGTTAGGAAAACTAGGACTACAATAATTATTGTGAAACCATAATGTCGACAGAACTTATATCGCTGATACATTGCACAAACGAGACCTGTTCTATGATAGCAGGTTTGGTGGGTCCTCAAATATAAAAAAACACGTTCGTATCCAATAAATGAACAAGCGGCATTTCATAATTTAATCCCGTGTAAAACAAAACAACAAGCAGCAGACACGTTCCCCAAGATCATAGTTTAAGGTGGAAGAAAGGGCCAGTGTTTTGGCAGTTTTCATAGCTAAACACTTTTTCGACCAAAATAAATACAATATTTCTCCAGTAGAAGCATACAGTTTAATTTTCTTCACATCGTGATATAAACAGTTCTTGGGTTTAAGGGTGTCCTGGAATTTAATGACAACTTTTTCATCAAAATGATAATATGCTCATGTCAGATATTAAACAACTGTTGCTATTACCACATGAAGAAAATTTAAATATATATATTTATACTGGAACAATATTTGATTTATTTTGGCCTAAGAAAAGTTTTGCTATGGGAACTGAAAAAACCCTGACCTTTTCTCGCGTCCCATACACTCAAACCTTAACATCCTCGCGAGTGGCACCACACCCATTTTTGCAAAGATGTGGACTACATTTTATACCTCATCAAGAATCAAACCTGGGTCCAATATCAAACGCTCTACTGAATCAGACAAGGTGTAGGTAGCTACAATTTTGAATGAAAATCCTGTAAATCTGGTGTAGGTACTATAGTTCTGACTCGGAAGACCAGGGGTTAGTTTCCGCAATAATACACCGGTTTTTGTTGTTGTCTTTGTAAAAAAATAACTCAAAGTAGTTCACATTATTTTTTACGATGAAAACAAGTTTACTTTCTTTAGAAATAATCTTGCTCATCCTGTTATTTTGGCTTAAATAGATTAAGGTTGGATAGCACTGGGACCTAGATTATTCATTATTTAAGGTAATTAACATGCATTTTTTGAATAGACTGATCAAATCAGCACACGACTTATAAACTAACTTAAATCTATAAAAGACACAACATCCAACCCACTGACGTTAATTGTCAGGCTCATTTAGTTTAGTCTTTCTGTGTCGAGGAGGTCGGGGTTCGAATCATAGCCGGGTGTCACTCTTCCTTCCTGCAATTATGGAACGTAAATTTACTCTTAAATTTTACTTCTCTCGTCCTTATAATATACTCCATCAGCGTAAAAAAAAGTATATTCCATACGGGTATTTAGACGCAGTGGAGGAGAAACAAAAGAATAAAAATATTGCTGATAATTATATTTTCATCATGGTTTGCTCTTTTACTCTCCAGGCGTATACTGATGAGTTTTCTCTCAACTGTCCTTTCGCTTTCTATTCTTATTTTGTAATTATATAAATAATGGAGCCCATATTACTACACGTCCAGACTATCAGTATATTTATACTACTTGTATAGGGATAATGAGGTACACTTTTAAAGGAAATGTACCCGCATTTGGGCGTAAGGAGAGTGGGAGGCCATGAAAAACACATCTTCAGTCCATCCACCATGTTGCAAGTGTAACGCCATGCGACCACCGATGTGGGTTTAGTCCTTTTAAATCAACTAAGGGGCACATTATTACTTGGGGTTTTATTCAGAATATAGCTTCGAACTTTAATTATTTTAATGGAATTGAAAAAAATAAAAATAGAAACACTTTCCAGTTACAATTTTATTTAGTTTTTCCTATGGGATTGAAAATGAAGAATTCAAACCTTTACGTTTAGGGTGGGAAACCCTAATAATATGGAAAAATCACAGACGGCTCTTGGTCGATATTAAATCCCACCCTCCAAGTAAAATGTCCGCTATACTATAGGTTCTACCAACCCTGCCATTAAATTGAGCTAGAATTGTTGGTAGTCCTACCTAAGGTATTTAAAAAGTAAAAAAATAAAATCTAACTTAATCTTTAGTGTTTACTCTGAGCTTTAGTGCTCGGTTATGAGACGGTTCATTATTTAACAATTTTATTGCCGTTTAATTATTAGATTTAACTATTTTGTGATATAATACTATAACCTCACGTTTTCATTAAGTAGTTGTTATCTAGTTAAATTCTGATAAGGAACCATTTTTGAGACATATGTCATCTAAAGCTGTCAGTTTTGATAGCTAAAATACCAATGCAATAATATTAACAATGCGGTACCTATACTAAAATGTTATTAATGAATAATTGTATTATATAGGAGTTTCTTCCTACCAGAATCTTCCTTTAAAAAGAAACGATGCACTCATTAAATCACTTAACAAAACACTAAAATACAATAAAAATATATACTGCACATCTCACAAGATAAACAATTGAAAGGAAAAACACTTGATAACCGGGTTCCGTTGGCAACACTGCAACAAGATCAAGATGCTGTAATACATTGCCATTGCATAACCTGTTACAGGCTGTGCGCCACTTTCCATTTCAATTCCTAAAACATGCCCAAACTCTATCCACAAAATAACTTACACTGTATCTTAAAATAGAAACTATCCACTGGACGAGGAATGATGAGAAGACGGTTTATCACACACGCATGTAGATACCTTTTTTTATTATTCACACACTTTGTAAGCAACAGCTGATATCAGCTGATATCTCGATGTGCTGCGCTCGCGCCCGGCAGCCTTCAACTGTTTTGTCGAATCTCGATCGACGGGCCCGGCGTATAAGCGAGCGTGCTCCCTGCAATGTCACGTGACTCTATGACGAGGCGAATCTGATTGGCATGGCGGGAATTTTTGTATCAGAATAATGTAGTCAACAGACGTATTTACAAATTACAACAATGTTTTGATTGTTTTCAATTTTCTTGCAATACATTCCTTAGAATTGAACGATATAAAAGATTAATCAATTTACAATTTGAACTTATGTTGGATAAAGAACAATGCTTTTTAATGCCAAACAACACATAATGAACAAAACCTAAAAGAGCTTTCCAAAGTATTATTAGTTCATTATTGTTAATTAACAACAACACTAAGAAACATAATGATAATAATGAAGTAAAATTATGTAATAGGTGATTGGAGGGCCACGTTCAGTTATTTGTTCCTCTACACAGGTCATATTATTCTCTCCTGTCTTCCACCTCCCTCCCACCAAATCCACATACAAACTCTCGCCACAATTTTTTCTACAAAATCCAATTAAAAATATTATATATATTATAAAATACTAAATTGTGGAATAATCACACCTTTGGATGAAATAAAAATAAATTTAGAATATTGAGTCAGTGATAAAGTTTGTTTGAAATATGTGGGAAAAAAAATACATGCATGCTGAGCATTTATAATTAAATATGAATTATTCATTGAAAAGATGTATAATTAATAAGCTGTTAAAAATGTATCAGTAGGTATTAAGTTGTGAAACCTCTTTTAAATAAACAAGCCCTTGTAATTTATTTTCTGAACTCACCACCTACTAACTGGTTTAATTATTACCATTGTGTTATTTGGTTAATTAATTTGCTATTTGGTAAAACAAGCATTGTTGAAAATATGCCATAATATATTCGTTGATATAAAAATATGCCAATGTCTTAGATAAATTTGTGGATACGGCCCTGTGTGCAAAGTTCTCAGCAACGTTTGTTTAATAACTATGCATTGTTTTACCAGAGGACATAGTTGTTTCCTCTTTTAAAACCAGGTCAAAGCAAAGATTGTTTAAAAAACCTAATTTACTAAATTAATTTAATAATCAAAGTATAAACAAAGACAATACGTCTTGTTAAACTCACAATTAAACTTAAGGTAAGAATGTAGGGGACGCAGGAAAAGATCCGTGTTTTTGTAGTTTTTATAGCAAAACATTTTTTTCCCAAGATAAATAAAATAGTTCTGCAGTACAAACATAGAGTTTAACTTTCTTCACAACAGTTGTTGAATATTTTGAATGATCTTACGGCATTAAATGAAGATAAAATTAACTAAAGAGAAAAAGTTGTCATTAATAGTTCTTCAAGGGTTTCCTGGAATTCAATATCCCCATGTGAAGAATATTAAACTATATGTTTCTAACGGATCAATATTTTAAAGTTTTACTACAGAAACTACATAGACACTTTACTTTTCCCGCGTCCCCTACAACCCTACCATAAGGGACCCCCTCGGTAAGCGAGAAATTGCCCCTCAGACGTTCAGATCTAGTGCGATTTTGGCTCATTTTCAATTAACTTTTAAGCAATTTGGGGTAGCTAAAATATCAATATTGATGAAAAATGGCTATAGATTTAGCTTGCTTCTAATAAATACAATAATTATTTGATAGGCTCACAACAGAAAATTTTATGATATTTGAGAATTAGCAACAAGCTTTCCTCTTAGCTTGAGATAGGAAGCTTCGTAGTTTTCTTTCCCCTCTTGCTTTTGACATTACAAAAAAGGGTGCTTGTAAATTAATGGCGAAAGGGAGTATAAGATTTTACAGAATAGAGAAGTAGTTCCAGAAAACGACACAGATCATTGTGGTGGAACCTGACAGCGATTGATACTTTTTCGATGATTGAGGCGGCTTCCTTAAGGTCTAATCATAGTCGATAATAGATTTTCCATAATTGTAATTCTAGTCGGTTTCATGTTATCAAAAGCGCAACATTGTCAAACGTTCATACCAAACAAAATAAATTGATTAAAGCTTTAATAAACATGTTTAGGGGGAAATAAACATCAAAGTTTAACGATACGATGAACGTTTTAAAATCTGTTATGTATTTCAACAAAATTTTTAAATAATTACAAATTATTGTATTGTACAGTTCAATTTTTATAGGCAGAGTCTTTTAGAAAATACCATCTTTTTTGGGGTCAAAATGTTTTTGTTCTAATTACTTAAAAAGCTTTTTTTTCATAATAATGCAAATACTTTTATACAAATAACTTAGTTTAATAATTTTTTAGCTAATTATTACATAATAACATTATTTCATTTAAAATATTGTAGCTTCACATATTTCACTAGTTTTAGTTTTTAGTTTGTAAAACTATTTTAAAATCAGTATTTATATGATAAGTTGTATACCATTTATTTGTATTACACTTCATATAAATTTCACTGACTAAAAGCTCAGTTTGTATCAAACTAATTTTATTAAAATCATTTTCTTCATTATCAAATATGTTATAGTTTGTTGGCTATAAAATTAGCGAGAAAAATTTCAAATAAAGTTCCATGATTCAAATGAAACAGATTAGACTGCAAAATAATAAAAATGCTTTTTATAATAGATTGCATGTACAATAAGGGGCTATGTATTTGGCAATAAAATAAAAAGTAGTTTTCATTAATCAAGCATGCATTCCCCTCTCCCCCTGAATAATGTTTTCTCTTATGCAAGATGAAGTAGTTTTGTTCTAAATAGGTATGACTCAATTTTGTATTTAAAATAAAACATTAACCTTTTATAGTATTGCTTTTCCTTTCACATAGTTTCACAAAAATATGAATTAGATAAAAAGTATAAATAGTAACGTTTAGGCTTAAACTCTCTTGAGTAATCTCTTTTAGGACTCCAACATCAAAGTGGGTCACGGTCGACAACTCACCTCTGTAATACTTCTAAAAAAACACTTTACGGAGTTGGAAAACACTTGGAAGACTTGTGTGACAACATTTCGCTTTCAGAGGAATACCTTGTCCCGATTGCATAACTTACAAGGGGCTAGAATTCCGACCGGGTGCAATTCCCCACCCTTACCCCCCTCCGATCGAAAGTTTTCCATCTTTCCTGCAGGGGTGCATTTTTAAATAACTCACATAATATGGCCTTAATTTAGCTAGTGTACGCGTGTGATATGAACAGGTAGTTGGACGCGGTGATAAAACCAAATTAGGCCTATACTTATAAATACACGCTTCGGTGGCCATACGCCCTCGCGGCTAGACTGCCGAAGATGGGGCGGATTAGGGTTAAATCCCTGTCGGGTGTACTGAGGTTGGTTTAAAAAAATTACTTTCCCTCCACGCAAATGCGGGAACACTTAATCTAAAATCAACCTTCCTAATCTAACACATTAGTGTAATAAGTACATAGGCTAATAGCCCGAACGGCTAGTAAGACGCAATTATATATATATATACACACAGAGTAGGATTTGGATAATTCGACATTGATTAGTTAGAACTCACCATAATTCCAGATGAAATTTCTTTTTAAATCAATAATAAAAAATTCAAATTTTAGAAGGAAATATTCGGGTGATTCGAAGCCTATTCCTTGTTTTTTTTTCGAGTTTGTACTTTGTACTAAACACCCCCCTCCCCCGTATGCCGGGAATGTCAAATAAAGTTAGAGTTAGCCTATTGACACACAGTAAATGAGACACCCGCCTCGGTGGTGTATTTGGCTAACGCACTGGTTTCGTGTTGAGCTAGACTTCCGAGGTGAACTGGGGGGTGTTTTTTTTCCTAAATGGTTTTTCAATCTCCCTCCATGCAAATGTGGGCTCACTTTCTCTAAATACAACCTTCTACATTTCTAACCAGTTAGTGTAATTAGTAATTAAGCGTATAATCCGAACGGGTAGTAAGACAGGGTGCTAACTAGTAGTAGTAGTAGTAGTAGTAGTAGTAGTAGTAGTAGTTATTCACCGGCGGTGGTGAGAGGGGATGTGCTGGTTCGAATATTATCAATTCTGATTTAAGTCTGCAATTTTTCCACTTCTTTATATTTTGTTTTTGAATTTTTCTTGTTGTATACATTTATTGTGTGTTTTATATTACATATATAAAATTTGTGTGATTATGTATAGCTTAATTTGAGGTTATTGATTTATTGTGTACCAGCTGCCAAAAAACTCGAATTTTGGATACCTCAATATATTTTTTTAGATATCGCTTGGACTTTTGAGTTAAAAAAATGTTATAGTGTATATAGGCGAGAAGCGAGCCTCGGACCTCCTCAAGTCACCCGCCCTTGGCGGTGATTGTAATATTGCATGCATGCTGCACATAACCGTGCACTACCTGTTCTAATCTGACGTAACGGTTGCAGTGTTACGCATTGAACCCCCTGGTAAGTATGATCAAATACATCCTCTGACCCGCATCCGGAGAAGCAGTCAGATTATAATAAAAAATAGTCCCTGGTTTAGAGGTGATCCGTGACCAGGACCGCGATACTTAAAATTTGCGCCTATGTTGTATTCTGTCTAATATAAATAAACCGATCCCCCTGAGTGACGCGAATAATAATAATAACTAGATTTAACGTCAACTGAGTATGCTATTTCACAAGTCGGTAAAAAAATCCTATCCACTGATACCTTATTCATTGCTGTAGGCCTTTATTAGTTGAGAAAAAGGGATGTTGACAACATAAATAACATATAGGATAATAATAATAATAATAATAATAATAATAAGGTGACAAAATAGCGGACAAACAAAAGAAAAATAGTGAAACAGAGATTTGAAAAAATACAACAAAAATGGCATCTCCCTCACAGCCTTAGTCAATGTGAGAAAAAATATCCCTTCTTATCTTTCCTTAAGTATTTTAGGAAGCTTTTGATTAAATATCAAAGTGATTCGTCGACAAAGCGACCCCAAATGTGATAAAACCATAGAAGTGAATGTATAAATATATTTTTTTTAAGTAATTTTAAAACTAATAAAATATTTAGATGCTATTTTTTATTTAGAAATAATTATCAGCGTTTTTAATTTAAATAATGGTTTTTTTAACACTTAAAGATTACAGTTTGGTTGGGGTGTTCCCCTAGAACTTGTGTGCCCTAGGCGACCATTCTAATTTTCATAGGAAGAGTCTTCCTTATTTGACAGCTACAAAAGCTATTTTATCTACTTTCACACCAAGCTATACCTGTAGTTGACAGTTTCAATAGATAAAATAACACTAATAATATGTTACATGTTATTATTGTTAACAACAAAATTGCTTATATTATTTCCTTAACACTCCTTCCTAAGATAATTGGTCTATAGTTGCATTTTTTAATTTTTTTAACAAGTTTGAATTTTCTTTCTAAATCTACCTATCTACCACAATTCCACCGTTCAAATTAAAGACAAATAAATTTAATGTAATATGTAGTAAAATAAACAAATGTAATAGCGTTAACAAACGTTGAAACCCGCATTGGTGGTCGCTTGATCTGACGCGTCACTCTCCTGTTGGACAGGATTGCCGGTGAGGTTCTAATCCCGGTCGGCTGTGCTGAGGTGTTGTTTTTCTGCCTAAATTGTCTTTCACTCTGCCTCCAAGCAAATATGGGTTATATTTATTCTAAACCTATACCTTTCTAATCTCTGTTTCATCAACATAATTAATGTATGCTTACATCTCGCACGGTAGTGAGACGTAGCGAATAAAAATAATATCAAACGAAGATTTATTTGGCACTTCGTCTCGAAACCGGTGTTTGTTAAAAAATGTAAATCTCCATGTGATTTTAAGTTCCTTAGTAATTTAACAACAATAAGGCCTTACTGATCTAATCACAAATAATTAAAAAAGGTAGCTCTTAAAAAAATTACCGCTTCTGACTATCCGTTTGGGCTATACGTCTGTATATTAATTACGCTAGTAGGGTAAGGATGATGATGGTAGAATTTAGAGGAAATGCATACGCACGGCCGTAGAGGTAGATTTGGAAATGAAAAAATCATGTTAAATACACTCGGATGGAATTTGAGCCCCGACACTCCAGTCACCGGCAAAACAGACCAAGTGAAATATAGCAACACTATACAAATAAGTATACAGGAAAGGTCAGTGGCTGTGATATCACCAATAGCTCTTAGTATTCGATGATATCCACACGTCCATAGTAGATTCTGCCGTCAAATATGAGTGAAGAATTACCCTGCGCACGGGTCGATTCCTGGATAACTCAATGGTAGAGTGTTGATGCTCTAAGACGAAGGTCCTGGGTTCGATTTCCGTGTTAGGGTGTCAATTTTTAATTTTATTCTAACAGACTAATGACTGGTTACACAAACAATAATCAATAAATAATTACTTAATCAGATATCGGATCCCAATTATTGATATCCAGTGTTTCAAACATCATATTTAGTTGCACCAATTAGGACGTGATTGTCGATCAAATGGTTGATTCTACGATCACCTCGTTGATGGGAGACATAACCCATAAGATTTAATAACTGAACTAGTTCTTGCATCCTTATTTGAGTGATTAATAAAGTAAAGTGTGTGTTTTGTGTATTTATTTTGAGTATTACTTATTTTTAAACATACTGGTGTAGATCCCGGCGTTTTCAGATTTTTTCCAACTGTACATAGAAGTTAATAGAGAATGGCTGATATCAAAATCAGATACAGGAAAGAAATTAACTTTTCTTTGCTCATAGAGCTATAAAATTTGAGATGAGGTTTACATTGAGATTGAGTACATTTTATTGTGTAAATTTATTAATAGCACTATAAAAATGTCCAAAACAATTTTCTTAAGGAATGTTCCCGAAATAATGGATATATAGATAGATATCAGGCAGTCTAGGCTTCTAGAGACACAAAGATTACATAATTATAATATACAACCTTATGCATAACTTATGGTAATTTCCAATCAGATTTTCCAAATACAGTGCTATTTACATTGTTACCATGTGTGTGTTACTTGATTATTCAAATAATCAAGTAAAACAAACATGACAACAATGTAAAAAAACACTACTTGGAAAAACTGATTGCACAATGACATAAATTTATACATTAGGTTAGCTATGATATATAAACTTTTGTCTCTGATATTTATATATCACGATACTTAAGAGAATTGTTTTAAACAATTATTGTGTAGTGATATTAATAAAGATTGACTCTATACAATAAAATGTGATCAGTCTAAGCCTCATCTCAAATTTTATTTCTCTATGCTTGAAAAAGAGAAAGTTTATTTCATGTAGCTGCTTTGGATCTCTATCATTATCTATAACTTTATTGTATACTCGTAGTTGAATAATGTGCGTTTAAAGAAACCGCCATTTACATATATATTCTTAAAAATAAGTCACATTCAAAATAAATATATAAAATACAGACTTTACCTTTATTAATCACTTAAATAAGGACTCAACAACTAATTCAGTTATTAAAACTTACAGGTTATTTCTCCCATCAACAAGTTGATCGGAGGGTAATAAAATTGATGGGAGGGGGTTGTCTGGTCAGCTTGATCAGAGGGTTGAACGAAAATCACCTCCTATTATTGTTAATGTTACGACTTAAAATGAGGTTTGAGACACTGATCGGATATCAACTTACATCTTATCTTTGATCAAGCCACTGATTATTGTTTGTGCAAACAGCCCTCAGTATTTCACAAACTGGGAAATGTTCCATAAGACAAGTTATTTCAAGTGTAAATAACCTATTCAATATATTTCCCTCACTAATTCGGTAGGAAACATATCATATTACCATCAGCGCTGATGTAAGTGGCGGCAAGTTCATCAAACCGTGAACCAACTCGGCGAGGGAATGATGGGTACTATTATTTTGGTTTACGCTTCAAAGGTTTCGTGGGTGACGTAATGAGAAGAATAAAATTGACACGTAACGTCACGATGAGTAATGCAGTTACTTGGATGTAGCGCATTTTAATTCTGAGGTAGTTTATTGACCCATACCCATGGCTTAGTGGTTAGAATAGTCAACTAATGTATATAGGACCTTATTTCAAATCTATATGATGAAGCTATTTTTAGTTTGAATTCACCGCACATATTTATTTTTTCAAAACAAGTAGTTACTGATTCAAACCTATATGAGAACTACATATTTGACCAACCTCTTGGTCTAGTGGTTAGCGCCTCTGGCTACTGATCTACAAGTCCCGGATTCAATTAATGGCAGTAGCATGGATATTTTTCCTGAAAGGGGAAATGCTTCTATGATCACCATGGTCTGGTTACTAGGCTTAGATGAGATTTAATATTTCTACTGGGTCCACACATCCATAATAATATTGAGTATGACGTGTAGACAACCTCCAAGGTACACCCTGGGTAGCGTTATGTTCCCAAAGAGCGGCTAAAAGTCTACATACACGGCGACAGAACGAGATAGTGCATCTCTCAAAGTCAAATATGTCATACCATATTCTAATAAAACTGATATATTCGCTTGTCCCCAAGGTTACAGGAACCTACTACATTTTTATGATACCTTGCTTCGAACAAATAGCAACTAAACAATAATGTAGTTCTCCCTCCCGAACGCTATGCCTGCGCACGTCTATGTAACCAATTAGGCGTTTTTTTGGATTTTTGTTCGTTATTTTAGTTTTAAAATGTTACTATACTGTAACCTATAGACCTATTTTTATTAATAATAACCTTCTTGAAGGTTTTTATCCTAACCAGAATCTTCCCAGTTTGTTATTTATAAGAAAATTGAGCTATTATTTATCGATTGTGTTTTAAATAAATTCAAATCGCAAAATAATGTCTAAACTCATTTGTATTTTTTTTTAAACCTATACATTCAATTAAACCGTTTCATCAATTCACACCCCACAGAAATCTCAATGATGTTAAATATTTTATGAAAAAATATATAATTTTAAAAATATTTTATGTATTTATGTTTTAACAATTATTTGTGTAATTTTCATATCTACTAAATTTCATTTTCAAACCATTTTGGGTGCAGTTATTACTACTTTAAACCTAAGGTAGTCGCCTCAGTCAGAGAGAAAATATCAACCACTGTTAGGAGTTTTCTGGAACTACTTATCTAGTCCGTCTAAGCGTGTAATTGCTTTCTCCCTTCACCTATAACCACTATTTGTCCTGTCAATACGAAAGAGGGCCAATAAAACTCTAACCTCTAATCTAAACCTCTAATCTTAAGGTAAAGAGGAAAGCTCGCTGCTAGTTCTCAAATACAACAACCAACATTTTCTGTTGCGAGTCTATCAAAACATTATTGAATTTTTTAAAGAAAGGCTAAATCTAGATCCCTTTTTTTTTATCAAGCCTAGTCTCACAGCTCCACAAATATGATATAACCTCACATTTTCACAGATATTTTTTTTATTAATAAAACTCAAACCATAGGATTGTTAAGGGAAAAAAGCCATTTTGGAATATTTCGACTTTGTTATGGCATAATCACTATTTTGAAGAAAAAAAACGCATCGTAGAATTAAATATTGCGTTTGAGTTGAACGTCTGTACAGCAATTTCTCTTCATTCCCTTTATCAATTTTAATGTTTCGAACATATCATATAATACAGTTTCTTCTTCAACTTTTAATTCAAATTCAAATACAACTCTTAGCCTACAGTATAAATGATATCAATATCAATTTTATACATAGATTTGATCAATTATTGAATTACTTGTCACGTTCTTTTGTTTAATTTATTAAATCACCTTATCCCTAATAGAGTTGTATTTACCGTCTAACGCGGAATAAGTAATACAATAAAATATGCTGCAAACCATATTTTTATTTTAATCTTTCTTAAACTTATAAAATGTATATAGACTATTCAAACGTTAAATACACAGTTGAAAAAAAACCCATGCAAGTGGCTTTGGACTTATTTGGACTGAGTCCAAGGCAACGTGACACTGACAATGACTTTCCTCACGCCTGCATTGTCCCGCCTGACGTGACTCAAGCGTCGATCTAAAGCCTGGTCTACATTATTAGTAAGCTCTTAATAAACTTCAATACGTACGCTAAAGTTGTTTATATAACAGTGACAATGTTAACGAAGGTCTTCAACAATGTTTATTTTCGAACAAATGTTTACCAATGAAAAGTATAATTTTTTTTAAAATAATTCCAAACTCACTTGAACAGTATTAAGGACTATACGGACGATAAGAATACGGAACTATGAAGTGTGTAGTAGGTGAGAAATAGTTCGCATAACTTTGAAATTATTCTAGAAGGCTATTTCCCAGTTCCCACCCTTCAATGCGTTTAAATGCCAGTATAAACAGGTTTATAAGTGTGTGTGTGTGTGTGTGTGTGTGTGTGTGTGTGTGTGTGTGTGTGTGTGTGTGTGTGTGAAAAATACGATTGTGTTTTGTCAATGCCAGACTGTTTCAATGACTTATAGTTGAGATTCTTGAAATGAGGAAATTAAGAAAATTCAAGATCAAGGGATTTTTTTTTCCTATTAATAAAACGGAAGAATTTTTTTAGCACCACGATTTAGTATCAGTTCGGGCTATACGCTTATGTACTAATCACGATAATGGTTTTTAGGGATTAAAAAGGTTATATTTATAGGAAGTGTACTTGAATTTTCGGGAAGGGAGAGTGGAAAACCATTTTGGAAAACCACCCGAATGGGATTCGAGCCTCAAGCTCCTCGTCATCTTCAGTCTAGTTTGACATTAGAGTAGCGTGTTAGACCACGCGGCCACCGAAGTGAGTGTAAGGCAGAATTATTTCCTTGACGGATTAAACCATGGACTTATAGTAAATCTGTAGCATAGTGAAACCATGGAGGGTAAGCTTGTCACCTTTCAGGATAAAGGAAGAGTAAGGTCTACACCTACACTGAGAGGTATAATAGGTAATAAATCACCCTCCTCATTCTATCTCTTTTCGTAATATAATGTTAGCTATTGGTAAACAAAACTGTTTCTAATATGTATGAAAACAATCACAATTTTTAAGAACAATTATTTCTGAACAAGATATACCAAGTATCTTATCCTAAGACAAAACAATAAATTACAACTCCAGTAAATGTATTATGTGGATTATAAGACGAGCCATATAAACTGTAATGATACTGTGTTAAGCCCTTTTTACTTATCTGAAAATCATGGATGAAGTCTAATTTTTATCTTTTAAACTAAATAACTGCATGTAATTTTTCCTTTTAATACTTCATCCATGGATGACTAGGTAAAATTGAACTATTTAATTTCAGTATAAGTTTCTAAAACCAAATTATATCTTTATTATTAATATTTTTTCAGTTGATTTACATTTATTTCAATGTTTTAAGTCCATTAGGCATTTTTAGAATTAAATTAAACTAGACTACGTTTTAAATCTTTCTTTGTTTGAAGAATATTTCGTTCCATTTAAAAATCTGGTGATGAGTTGACTACCTTTTACCCAATAGTAAACTAGCCTCCACAACATCAGGCTGCCAAGAGTTCCGCTATTAGTTGGTTTTAACACTGTAGACAAGGGGTCCAAGAAGCGAGGGGTAGGTCATAAATAAGGGGCTGGAACGGCTTGTGCGTATAAAAATCTATATCTTAATATATAGCAAGCTCCGGCTCTATCTCTTGCTCTCCGCGTCAGTTATTTAAACACGTAAGAATTGTGTGACTTTAATGTTGCTTTCATAATATTGAAAGTGTAATTAATTAATTAAATCGTGTACAAACGTTGAAATTTACTAATTTCAACAGAAATAACTAATAAGTAATCCTACAGTGGGCTAAGCATATAATCGAATCATCACATAGCCGTGTGATATCAAGTGCGCAGTAAGACAACTGGTATCCCAACCTTGGGACGTATGAACATAAAAACGGTATCGCCATAATTGCTGCCCAACCGTGGGGCATGCATGGGTCATAATCATCATCATCATCGTCGTCGTAAAAACAGTATCACCATAAAGCAAACACATGATTATTTTAGGCAGCCCTTTAAATATTACAAGTGTTCTTTGTAGTTGGCCGTTGCATAACCACTCAACCACTGAGAAAGTAAAGGCAACTTACTATACAGGGGAAAAGTTCGACTCGTGTTTCCACCATCTCTAAAATTTTAAATAATATGATTTTTTTTTGTTTAACTAAATAAACAACACGATTTAACTAACCTAACCTAAGAGATCACGCCTGATTTTACACACCCACCAGCAGGTGTGGGCTGATAAATTCCTAACTTCCGGGAATACAAATATGACAACACTTAACATACCATAAATACCACTGATGCTATGTGTCAGTGTAAAATAAAGTGGTAACGTGATATATTTATTTTTAGTGATATTTCTTGTAAATTGTAGTAAGGAGATAGTTATAAATATTAGTATAAGGAAACATTTTAAATGTTACATTCAATATAACCTAAAATAAGTAAAACACCTTTACGTCATTTAAATCAAATTTGAACAAATTTATTTAGAATGAAAAAATAATTTTATTTTTAATAGAAACTCAAAAATAAATTAATAATAAACTTATTAAAATTAGATAGTGCATGCTTGAGAGCATTCAACAAATGTTACAAACTTATTAATTACAAATTATACAACGATACAATATTATGAAATTTGATAAAAGTTGGTAATTGGAATTCTTAAAAACTCTAAATAGGATCACTAATAATGAAGAATTTAATATTATTTAACATACAATCGTACATTTTATTTTTTCAAACTTTTACAATTTAATATTGATACGATCTCTTATATATTTTAATATGTTATATATTTGTATTTTACATTTAAAAAAAAGCTTGAATTTGTAAATAAAGGCAAAAAGGAGAAAGGTCGAAATCTGAGTAAGAGTTTTGTAATTTAATTTAGTCGCGTACACTCGTGGAAAAATGGTAATCTAAAATAATGTACTGCCAAGCAGCGCTGCTAAATACACTCGTGAAAATAGGCTCTAAATGTTGGGTATTTTAGAAAGTGATAAAGTTAATTGTATTATTATAACTGATTTTCATGTGGTAGGTTCTTTTTGTTGTTTATGACGTAATAGACTTGACAAAATAGTATTTGTCAGTGACAACCAGTCTTGAACAGCTACTTAAAATTACATTTTAAATATTCTTAATTTAAAATTGTACATTCTTAAGGATTAGAGGATTCAAATTTGTGTTCGATATTCGAAAGAAAGTTTAAAATTTTGATTCGAAATTTGGCTCGAGAAATATAGGATTCAACCCATATCTAAAAAATTGTTTAGGAAAAAAACGTTCCTTAGTACTTAAATGGAACTGTAAATAAAATTCGTCAACACGATTGAGAATAGAACCAGGGTACACCCCTACAAAACATACATAACTGTAACTGTTAAAGGAAATTCAAAGGCTCCCACCATCAAGGTCATAGTTGAGGCCGGTATTAGAAGGCGGACATGAGTACATAGGTGTGGTTCACATTGTGATAGCTACTTCTGATCACTAAACGGGTTGGTATATATAGCAGCCTCCAAGAGTATTTCAAACATAGTTCCTCTCTAGGCTTGTACAAACAAACAATATCCCTCACACCATGAAGGTAAGTCACATGTTTATTTATCACTCATGACACCTGCAGCAGTGGTCACATGTTATACCCTTCGGCCCTGAGTTCCCTGTATTATTTTTATTATTAGAACCGCGTCTTACTACCCGTTCGGGCTATATGCACTTACGCTAATGTGTAATGGTAGGTTGATTGTGAGATGAACTGGATGACCTACAGTTTAACGTGGGATCCGAACCACGCTGGAGATCTGGCGCTCAACACATTCACAAGTTGTAATTAATAAATGTCTTGTCAAAGGTGAAAGAAGGGTTTGGCAATCAGATAAATCGGTGCTGGGATCGAGGATCGAACCCCGGACTCCCAACACAGAAGTCTGACACCTTACTCCTAGACCACCAGGTCATCGAGTTAACTGTAAATTAAATTTCTAGACTTTGACAAACCTGATTGAATTTTTAAATATATATTATTAAAGGTATTTTTATTAAATTTTACTTACATCAATGGTCATGTGTACTACACGTCACGTTCTTCTAGTTTGGTTTTCCTGTGACAATAAGGTCGGGGTTCAAATCCTGAAAAAATTTATTTACGATGTATTTTTCCTTAATAATTTTACAACATGCCTAAGCTCAAATGTGGTCACACTTCTTTTAAACTATATATTTTTCAGCTCTATCCCATTAGACAAAATATACAAATATCTTGAAAGAGAATTAGTGCACGGTGTACAAGGAAATAAATTCTCAAGACAAGATGGCTCAGTCGGTAGCGTGTCTGCCTACTTTGATAAGGGTCACGGGCTCAATTCCCGACATGACAGAAAAATTTAACATTAAATGGAATGTGGGTTAACGGTCGGGGGTTGGATGTTGTGTCTGTTATAGGTTTAAATTCGTTTTCAAGTCGTGTGCTGAAATAATCAATCGGTTTTAAAGTCCATGTTAAATATATAAATAATAATAATCCAAGCGTTTGCTAGAAAATAAAGCTGTGATACTAAGTCAATAAACACGCCATCCTACGTGATTTTATTTTACCACGTGCTTTTGTATTATTACTTAGCTGAAGCCCATGTCCACGTACCCACAGGTGCCGTGTCCCCCCCCCCCCCCCCCCCCCCCC
>CABFOV010003506.1:51407-64811 GCA_902141375.1 Timema poppense
AGTTCTCTTGGTCAGTTACCATCGCCCAAAGGGGAGGGTAGTTCTCTTGGTCAGTTACCATCGCCCAAAGGGGAGGGTAGTTCTCTTGGTCAGTTACCATCGCCCAAAGGGGAGGGTAGTTCTCTTGGTCAGTTACCATCGCCCAAAGGGGAGGGTAGTTCTCTTGGTCAGTTACCATCGCCCAAAGGGGAGGGTAGTTCTCTTGGTCAGTTACCATCGCCCAAAGGGGAGGGTAGTTCTCTTGGTCAGTTACCATCGCCCAAAGGGGAGGGTAGTTCTCTTGGTCAGTTACCATCGCCCAAAGGGGAGGGGAGTTCTCTTGGTCAGTTACCATCACCAAAAAGGAGGAGGTGGATTCTCATGGCCACGATGTCACGGTAGGCTGAGTTTTAAGTGAGCCTATATCCCACAGTGCTGTACCGATACAGATTGCCTCACTGACTTGCAACTCCCAACAACGCCCTCCGAAACACGTGTTGTTCCGTTCCTTTCGGTCCTGTGGAAACGCCCATATAAATCCACTCTCCCCTCTCCCCCAGCTCTTTTACCTGACCAACCCACTCACTCACCTTCATCTCCATAGCTCCAGCGGCAGAGGTAAACAATTGACACACGCGAGAACAGATACACGTGTCCGACCGCGAAACAATGAGCCGGGACCACTCCTCGAAGCCGCTATATATACACACTGCCGTGATCCGCCCCTTCACCTGGCCAACACCAAGAGTGCAGCCACCGATTGACGAGGACCCCCTCTCTCCCCCCCTCCTCCTTGACCTTCAATGATTGACATCTAGTCTTATCACGGCGTACAATCATCCAGGACCAAACCAGTTAGTTTTTTTTTAATCAACGTGTCTTAATTCCTGTTCAGGTTATACCTATGCTAATTACTGGTGTCCGACCAAACATTCGGCTTCGGCCATAAATTGAACCTTAGGCAAAATAATCGGCTTCGGCTAAAATCAGACCGAAGGTTTCGCCGAACCCGAAGGTTCATTTAACTTACCTTACATAATGTACGCTCGTAGGTGCAGCGCGGGAGCGGTCATGTGACAACTGACAAGTCGTTGCATGTTGGATTTAAGAGCCCGGTCGGTAGACTAGTCAGTACCCAGTGGCGACACCTGGTCCGTGTTTGTTGTTTAATATGTTACGCTGCATCTAATTTTATTGTTATAATTTTAGTAATATATACATAAAAGAGAACTGATTAATTTTTTGGGCGGGACTGGGTGGCAATAAATAATAATTTGGTTACTTTTATAAAGCCAAATTTTAAAATAAGGAAGTGATTGATATTTTTGTAATACTTTTATTTTGTATCACAATTTCAGAAATGTATTCTACTTTATTTTATCAACAATAAAATATGTGACCTGTTATTTAAATAACACGATCTTAAATTTAAAATGCAACAGAAATTACATTAAACTTAAAAATTGTGATTTTTCACAATATATGCGATTTCTTCGGCTTCGGCCAAAGGTGAAAAAGAAAACGAGGTTTAGCTTCAGCCAAAAAAATGACCTTCGGTCGGACACTGATAATTACACTAATGAGGTAGGTATGAGGAAGGAAGCATTTGAGAGGTAATCTACCCGCATTTGCTTGGAAGGAAAGTGGGAAACCATTGAGGGAAAAACACCCCCAGTAGAACCGACCGAGACTCGAACCCTGATTTCTCCGTCTTCATAAGAACAGTCTAACACGAGAGTAACGCCTTAGACTAGGGATAGGCAAACGTTTTTTGTAAAGGGCCCAATCGTAAGTATTTTAGGCTCTGCGGGACAAAAGGTAAACTCGAGAATATTTATGTAGGTAGGCCTGCCCACTTAAATAACAAGGGTGATTTTTTTTTTTAATTAACTGAACAAAATTAAACATAATAATAATAGTAATAATAATAATGAATAGACTACAATTGTTTGAAATACAGATCTACTAAGGAGAAGAATGGTATTGCGTTTTTTGAGACATTTCACCAAATTGGGGTTCAAAGTTAGCACTCCTTACCATCAAAATTGATTTCAAATGTTCATCTGTTATTGCTGACCTGTATTGAGATTTTAGGGATTTCATATTTGAAAATGTTTTATCACACAGGTAGGTGCTGCCAAATGCAGCTATAATAACACCCCGAACATATTATCTTAATTGACTATATTCACCGCTTGAAATACATTTATAGAATTCTGTTAGATTCTTCTATTGAAATTTGCCCTTTGACATGCTATCACACTGCAGATTAATCACTTACAATTGAAGGTTAGGTGGAAGCTCCTCAATTAAACGGTCATATGGATTGTGAAATATAGAAATGACTTTTGAACTTACATCAAGAGAAGAAAAATGCTGATGAATTTCAATTTGAATTGAAAATATAAAATCCATTCTCAACTCGCGGGCCGTATTTCACGACCCCTGCCGGCCATTGAAGCGGGTTCGACACAGTTAGTTGAAATATTTCCTCCCACTTATTTGAGGAAGTTAACGCGTATTTTCTGAACCGACTGATTATATAAACACACGATTTATAAACTAACTTAAATCTATAACAGACAAATCATCCAGCCTCCGACCGTTAATTCATCACTGCGAAAGGGGGAAACCCTAATTTCACCAATGATAAATTTTCCGGCCATGCCAGGAAATGAACCCGGGACCTTTAACTCAGTAGACAGACATGCTACCGACTGAACTAAGGTGTTAAACTTGGTTGATATTATTTGGTTCAAAAGGAGCGAGGACATAAAAACGATCATCAACGTCATAAATACACAGACTTTTTGGAACTTTTTACAACCCACACGGGCTATCCGCTAATGGAAATAGGGATTGAGACGGTAGAATATGAGGAGATATACCCACGTGGAGAGAGAGAGAGAGAGAGAGAGAGAGAGGAAAACAATATGAGAAAGAAAAAAACCTATGTACAACTTGCAGGGATTTAATCCCCGACCTTCCTATTACCGACATATCAAACCAAACTAGCCTGGCACTTATTCCGCAGAGCATTCGAGGCGGGTAAAACGAATGAAATAAATTGTACGACACAATCCTACGTACTTAATCATATATTACGAACAAATATCTTAAAAAAAACAGTATTAGTAAACTACATTTAAATAATTTTGCCTCAAAAAGATAAATTATAAAACATCCTTAAGACGTAAATCTTATACATAATTGTTATAGCTTACAGTTTTTCTTTTAATTCAATTTTTACAAAATCAGCAATTTATAAACTAACCTCAAATTATATTTTTATAAAAACGAAAATCCATCCTTATTTATCATATAAATTAATATCCACGAATCCATTCATGTAATATTTTTGATTTTCAAAAATCAGTCATCAGTTAACTACCACTAACTAATTTTTCTCTGAAAAGAAAGTATACCGTGTTATTTACAATGCTAATATGCTACAAATATTTGTTTTGAACAAAATCGTTGGAAACTTTTTCAAATTATTAAGAATTTTCAGAAATCAGTCATAAAATAACTAGCCTTATTTCTACCTTTAAATTTTTGGATTAAATCAAGATCACTATTTTTCCTGAATTTTCTGAATCTTGGATTTGAATGAAATCCTTTTGATAGTCTGCTGTAGCCTCGGAGACAGACAGACAGACAAACGTGGAGAAAAAGAATTGTAAAACATTTTTTAGAATTCGGAGAAACAAAACGTCAAGATTCGTCATAATCTCGAGGTCAAAAATTGGTCACGATTACAATACTTTAGTTGTATGAGAAAATAAAAACATTTATAAACCATAGAATATGAATAATGAAATGAGTAATGAAATACTCGCTCGTCGGTGGGCATGTAGACAGAGGCGTCAATCTCATCTCGACTGGCTCGAATATTGCGGGGAAATTGGGGCTCAAATCCCGGCTACCACTATGTATAATGAATTATTTTTCTTCAACAAATATTTTTATCACTTTCTTCTCTTTCTCTCTCTCTCTCTTTCTCTCTCTCTCTCTCTCTCTCTCTCTCTCTCTATATATATATATATATATATATATATATATGTGTGTGTGTGTGTGTGTGTGTGTGTGATGTGTGTGTGTGTGCAGATGAAGATGCATTTACTCTATAAATCCTACCTTAGACGTCCCTACAGCAGAAAATGTTAATACTTTTGAGAACTAGCAGCGAACTTTCCTCTTTACCTTGATATAATAAATGTTAATTTTTCTTATTGATATGACAAAGAGTAATTGTGGGTGAAGGGCTAAAGGGAGTATTAGATTAGTTAGAATAAGTTCCAGAAAATGGCACAGACAATTGTATTTTAAGCTGCGTGGCTTGACAGCGATTGATACTTTCTCGCTGACTGAGGCAGCCGCCTTAAGCTTGGCGGTGATTCCATGGTCCGTAGGTTTTCCGTCGGAAACCCCTCGATGTAGGCATAATACAATTTTAAGGTTAGCTCATATCGGGACTTGCATCACACACGGTTACACTTGATGCCCTCTGCTAAACCTTCACACATGTATTGAATGTAACGAGTGACGTGCGCTTGTTATTTCAGGAAGAGGCGGGAAAAAATAGAAGCTTTGCTGTATTACGCACACAAAAAAAGGCCACTCACTTTCTCAAGTCAAAAACAATGTGTTTTTAACTTAATTTTATAAAAAGAAGGTTACAAAGACAGACTAATCACAAACTATAGTAGGATTTTGGTAAGAATAAACGTTTAGAAAATACAAACATATTTTTTTGAGTCCAACATTGATTATATGTTATTGATAATATCTGTCAAAAGTGACAGCTGCAGCTCTCATGACTAGATGTATGAATACGTGAAAGTAGATTTAGTTGTAAGATAAAAGGCCCTTCACACGAAAAATCTACTTTGGCTTCGACCAGTTTTTAATGGTTTTTTTTTTAAATTTTGTTTTTTCTAACACCGCATCTTACTACCGTTTCAACCTATTTACATATGTACTAATTAAACTATTGAGTTAGGGATAGTGGCGGCTTGCGGCCTATTAAATAGGAGAAACGGCTGGGCTGGGTGCAACACCTAGAGCCTATTATATATTTACATACAGCCATCAAATGTGTTAAAGGACTAATGAGGATTAAGTGCAAGGGGTAAGAGCGGAGTAAAAAATTGTTAGCATACACTAAAACAGACTAAACAACACAAATTTTAAATTAATACTTTTTGATAACATTTTAGATCATTGCATTACGAGGGAGGTTGTGTATTCGTTAAGTCTTTGATTATAATAATGAAGTATTAACATGGTCTACAACAGACACGACATTAGTGAAAGATTCAACCACAAAGCGCTGTAATCGATACGTGAGTGCAAGAAGAGAACTGGAATCGCCTTATTGCAAATAATCTGAAGTCTTTGCTGTTAACGTTCTTGGGATAATTTAAACTTGGGCCATCTCAATTGTATTTGTTCCATTTAAATAGTTGGAATTTTTTTCAGCAAAAAAAATTTTTGAATAAAAAAAAGAGTAAAATGTTCCATCTCATATGTCTACGTTTACAAAGAGGTTGTTTTTCCTCAAAACAGTATCCACGTTTATACAGGTTCATTTCCTTTAAGCAGATGTACTCACCCTTATCCCTTATATTAAGACGTTTTCAGACCTATCCGTGTATTTATAACACAAATAGGAGATGATGTAGGTAACATATAAAGTAAATGTACTCGCATTTTCGTGGAGGAAGAGTAAGAAATCACTTAGAAGAAACCATATATGTGCATCGATCAGTCGTCCATGATTAGAACCCCAACCTACCCATCCTCGGTAGACCAAACGAGACTGACGTGCAAGTACACGCACCCTTCTGTGTGGGTGTTAAGTAGTGCTTAGCCCTTATGTCGAACTTAATAAATAAAATATAAACTATTCTTACCTAGGCGAAGAATCGCCCGAGTCAAATTCCTTGCTTGTCCAAGTCACATGGCTCGGCGTAAGTTCAAACGTCTTATGATTTGTACAGTAGCTCCATGGCTTCTTTGGTGCTGACTGACAGATGACGGTTTTGAAAAGCTACCAGACCAAATTATGTATCCCTACTCCGGACCAAATGATCTGCAAAAACATGTGTTTAGCAGCTGTCATTTCTGACAGAAGTTAGCTGTGAGCTGTCAGTCAGCACCAAAGAAGCCATGGGGCTACTGTATACACAGCAATACTTTTTTTCTTCTATTACATCGAGAACCTTGTCATGCGTTCACCGACTAACGTAAATTAAATATAAATTGTGACTGCATTAATGACAATTTGTAAACTTTAATGTATTTATTTTGGCTGATACCACTATAGGGTTTGTCGACATGAAATTACTGAGCTTCTACAGCCATTCGCGGATATGTAACCGACTTATGAGGTTGGGTCACCATGTAGGTGCGGCTACTTCGGCCCGATGAGATGTGATGATAATGATGATGATTATAGGATGCCAGTAGAAATATTAACCTAGCTTAAATCTAACTAACCAAATCATGGCAACCGGAGTTAAAATTCCACTTAGGGAAAAATATCCATGATACCACCGGGAATCGAACCCGGGACCTCTATATTAGTAACTAGGTATGCTGACTACTAGACCAAGAGGCCGGGATTTTGTGTGATAGTCCCCGAGTAAATGCTTTTATTTAGAGAAAAAAAAGAAAAAAAACTCAGTTTGTTTGAACTCAAGAAATTGCTGTTGAGAGAAATGTTGTCAGTTTAAGGAAATTGCGACTTCCCTTTTGGATCTTTATGAAATTTATCGTTTTTAGTACCAAGTTGTAAGGATTTCATTTTAAAAAATAATGGTAAAAATTGGTCGGGTAGAAGCTCCGGGAATAATGTCGAGAAAAGTTGCTTCACGTTTTAAATGTACCTACGTATAGTTTATATATCATAGCCGTTTCGACGGGTGGGTTCATATTTAGTACGGGAGGTCAATATCCGTTTCGAATCCCAACCGAGTCAACTGAACGTGGATTTATGGGTTATTATTTTTTTTGATCGGTTATCCTATCCATTTTCTAGTCAAGTGAAAGTTATAAATTCATCATTCTAATTCTTTCACACTATTGTTAATTGCAAATTTAGATTTTAAAAAAAAGACAAAACGCTTAGCACTAAATAATAATATAATAATAATAATTAGCACCGCGTCTTACTACCCGTTCGGGTTATACGCTTTGAGTACTAACTACGCTGATGGATTAGGAATTTGGAAGGTTGAATTAGAGGAAGTGAATCCGCATTTGCGTGGAGGGAGAGTGGAAAACCATGTAGGAAAAACCACCCCAGTTCACCCGACCGAGATTCGAACCTCGATCTCCCCGTCCTTAGCGGTTGAGCTCAACACGACAAGCACGTTAGCCAACTACACCACCGAGACGAGTATTAGCGCTCAAGAAACAATATTATACAGCTATTTCTAATGATGACCTTGATTGGTTGGCACTTCTTTGAAATAATTTGAGTGTTTGCAAGTCTAATATATATTAAAACTTGCAAACACTCTAATTATGTGTGTGCGAGTTGGTTTCAGGCGCTAGGTTTACTAAAACTTTTTTTCTTCTTATTTATATAAATTAAGGCCAGCTAGTTTGCTTGGTTATCGAAACTCGCAGACCTACAATAATGACTTGATGAAACGTACACGTCAGAATAATTAATATTTATGACCTTAAGTGCACTTTAAAATCAAATCCAGTTGAAGTGCTGAAGGAAGGAAGGAATCAGCTGAGGTTGCGAAAGTTACCAAGGCAACTTTCAAATTATATCAATGCCAATAAGATAATTAAAATAAAATAGTGTGTTCCCTGTTTCGCGTCTAGTAACCCGTTCGAGCTGTACGCGTATTAATCAGCACTGATCGGGTAGAATTGAAGACATTAGAATTTAGAGAAAATGTACTTTCATTTGCATAGAGTAAAGAGTAGAAAACGTATTTTTAACTCGGTACACCCAGCTAGGATTCAAACCACAACCCATCCTCATGCGTAGGCCAAAGAAGACGCGTCCTTGTCGCGTCTACATGAGCAGGTATAATATACAGTTCAATTTTCATTAAAATAATCTTTTTTTTTTAGCACCGCGTCTTACTACCCGTTCGGGTTATACGCTTAAGTACTAATTACGCTAATGGATTAGGAATTGGGAAGGTTGAATTTAGAGGAAGTGAACACGTATATGCGTGGAGGGAGAGTGGAAAACCATTTAGGGAAAACCACCCCCCAGTTCACCCGACAAAGATTCGAACCTCGATCTCCCAGTCCTCGGCAGTCTAGCTCAACACGAAACTAGCGTGTTAACCAACTACGCCAACGAGGAGGGTAGTCTTATCTTACAGTTTGAAAAGTTATCAAATATAGGCCTACTTAAAAATATTCTTACATCAACTCATGTGAATTGCAGCCGCACTTTTGGATAGATTATAGTAAAATGGTATCCTATTATCGCAATTAAGTATGTTTGTATTTTATAAAAGTTTATTCCAATTTGTCATACTTATCACTAATGGGAGTATAATATTACTGATAACCATGCTCATCAATAGCTTTTAATATAAGCTATATATTGTGTGTGTCTAGACTACATCAATATGTAGCTCAGTCTATGGAGAGATTAGCCAGTACTAATGTACCGTTGCTCAGGGTACGACCGAATGTAATAATCGTACATTCTTTCTGTGGAGGCTCTTTCCATGTCCCTATGAGATGAAGGGATGGTGATAGTGAGTATGAGGCTGTAGAACCAGTGAAAACTTTTAAATCTAACTTAGGCCAACCTAACCAAACCCTGGTAACCGTCAGGATAATTTCCCCTTTCAAGAAAATTACCCGTGATATCAGCTGAAAATCGAGCCCGGGACCCCTAGGTTGGAAGCCAGAAGTGTTTACCACTATATAACGAGGCCGATTAAGAGCACTTAATTATTAGAGGGGACATAACGAGCCAATTTTCACTTTAAATTAGAAAATAGAAATTATTTTGTACCAAATGAATTACATGAATAGCGGAGTTAATTTTGTCATATGCAAAATGGTACATTAGTATTGGCTAATCTTGTATGAATTATTGAAAGTGACAGCGCAGATAATAGGCCTAGCCGATATCTTTCTGCCGGGTTTTCAGCATAGGTTAGCTATAAACCATAGTAGAAGCATGTTGGATGTAACTTTGATCTGATTTTTTTTTTATCACCATGCCTGTTCAGGTTATTCACATATATTATAATCACTCTAATGGGGTAGGAATGAAGAAGGAGGCATTTTAAAGGTAATATACCGGCATTTGCGTGGAAGAAGAATGGAAAACCATTTAGTAAAAACCACTCTCAGTGGACCCAACCGTGATTCAAACACCAATTTCCCCGTCATCAGCAGACAAGTCTAACACGAGAGGGACGCCTCAGACAGACCATTAGGCAACTGAGGCGGGTCTATCTCGTGTAAAGATCGTTCGTGTTTCAGCGAAACTATAACTTTTTTCAGAGCGATACAATATTTATTATTAGTTGTTTTTTTTGCGTTTAATAATTCTACTACACTTTTTTTTTCCATGGAAATGTGTTAAGCATTTCATGTTGTAATCTAAGTAATGAGAGTGTTTTTTTAATTGAGATATTTAATATGCACTTTCTGAACATAATGATTATATCAACACATGATTTATAAATTAACTTAAGGTCATTCGACAGTGCAAATTTTATTGCACAATTTTAACAAGTGTATAGTTATTATAATCGGTGAAATATTTATACCATAAATATTTCATTGTGTACAAACACACATACCTCATATGAATGTCTAATTAAGTACTACATTTCAGCCCCATACTTTAATTACTTTTCCTTTTCAACGGTACACCAAAAGCATAAAATAGCAAGTTTGACCCTTATAGCTCGGGAACTGTAATGATTTGAAATAATTGAATCATTATTTATAGTTTATAATTATACATTTGTTAAAATTGTAAGGTAAAATTTTATTAACGAATGACCTTAACTATAGAAAAATAATAATAATAGTAATATAATTATAATAATAATAATAATAATAACGCGCGTCTGGACTACACCATTCTGTAGCCCAGTTTGTGGAAAGACTAGCCAGTACTAACGTACCGTTTCCCAGGACACTCCAGAATGTACTAATCGTACATTCTTTCCATGTCCCGATGAGATGATAGGAGACGATATGATGGTGATAGTGAGTATGAGGCTGTAAAACCGGTGGAAACACTACTAGCCAAACCCTTGTTTGTGACCGTTGGAGTGATTTCCCTTTCGGGAATAATACTAAGGCAAGGTACAAGCTGGGAATCGAACCCGGGACCCCTAGACTCGTAGCCAGGTGCACTGACCACTACGCCGGTTACATTGACTCTAGAAGAGACACATTGATTGACCCACTCTTCTGACCGTTTATTAATCAATGTGAAAGGGAAAGTTCTAGTTTCATCAAAGATAAATTCTTCGGCCATGGCAAGATTCTAACCCGGGACCCTCAGTTCAGTAGGGAGCCACGGTAGCAACTTAGATAAGTTGTCAGACCATGAGAATAGTTAATGCTGTTTCATTGTGAAATGTAAAATAAAAGTGAATCTATTTTTTAAGCTCTAATGAAAGAACTTGAAATAAAAACTTATAAAATAACTTTAGGGAATAGTATGTAAATGGCGAGTTTAAGCAAAACCGGCAACAGCATTCATTTTGCAAAGGATCTGGGAGAAAAATAAAACCCCTTGTGCAATAGGTCAGAGTTGAACAACGACCTTCAAGGTCAGAGAGTCACGTATATAAACTGGTTAACTAATTCATAATTATAATGCTGGCTTAATTTATCGTTAACACCTTAAATAATTTAACAAAGGTCTAAAAATGGTCGCGCATTAAAAAACACAGCCTCTTCTGAATATTATACCTCATTTTGTATAAAATCTCCCGGCAGCCCAGTCTACCTCTGACGACGTCCCATTGTACTTAATTACGACGCATTATACCTATTGACGTCACACGGACTCCATGGGGATTGAAGAGAGTCTCCTGAGTAGAAGCAGTGGTAGCTGATGCGGGAGGAACACTATCGCCATCAACATGAAGGGGCAGAGCAGCAGTAGGAGAACGGTGTAGCAGAGGAGCAGCCAGACAGGCACGGCGCAAGACGGGATCAACATGGCGGACACCCGCACTCACTCCATCCTTCATCCCTAAGAACAAGAAGCATTCAAATATAAATTTAATTTCAGGAACCAACATGGCGGATACCCGCACTCACTCCATCCTTCATCCCCAAGGAAAAAGTGCAACTAATACACTACAAATATGGTTGTTACACATTCTAGGACATTTTCCTACCTAAGAATAAGAAACATTTTTATTAAACAATTATCTATAGGAAATGAAAACTTTGCTCACTAGTAAGCTATAACGATATTGGTCACCAATGATGAAATATTTAGCACAATAGAAGAAGAGGGGAGATATAAAAGAATGCATCTGGATAAAGAATGGAAAGGACAGTTAATCTGTTAATACATCGAATTCTAACCTCATCGATCAGAATATGCTGCAAAATCCGTGGGGCCAGCCCTTATTGCATTTGCTAGTATAGTAGTGTTTTTTTAAGCTTATGCCACCATGGTATGTCGGCTAGACATTCTTGGTCTTCCGCTGGCACTGGCGAATATTGTAACCATCTTATGAGGTTGGGCCACCTTGTAGGTCGTCCCGATGAGATGATGCGATGATTCTGATTATGTAGTACCAGTAGAAATCTTAAGCCTAATTAATCAGGTTATGGCGACCATAAGAACAATTCTTCTTCTTAGGGAGAAGTATCTATGGTGTCACCGGGAATCGAGCCCAGGACTTCTATATTAGTAGCTACGAATGCTAAACACTAGACCAAGAGGCCGGTCGTTAATTACGGCTATAGCCGCATCTAATATCGTATTCTTTAAATTGAAAAATGACACGGGAATTGAACCCGGGACCTTTGACTTGGTATGCCAATGCTCTAACCACTGAGCTATCCAGGAATCGTCCCGTGCCCAGGGTCATTCTCCACTAATATATAATCCTATTTATATGCGCATTCGTACAATTATAATAAGAGTACAAGTGGCAGCAATAAGCCAACTACCGAGTCGAGGGTGGCTGCGTTATCTGAGAGCTCGTGATCTTAATTTATCACTCATATGTAGACGACGATTTTCTCACGTCCATCACAGATTCTGCCTTAAAATATGAGTGAAGAATGAGCCTGAGCACGGAACGATTCCTGGATAACTCAGTGGGTAGAGCGTTGGCAAACTAAGCCAAAAGTCCCGGGTTCAATTCCCTTGTCTAGGTGTCATTTTTAAGTTTAAAGAATATTATATGATAAAGTCATAGTGTAATCAATAAAGATAAGCCCACTCCTTTTCACGGCGAGCGGAGTGTTCGTAAAGGAGCCGATAAGGCAATCTCTACAGTATTTGAACCAATATTATTCCTACCTCATGCCTACCTTAATAACGTAATTAAATGTGAATGGTCCAGACAAATAATAAAATGCAAGGAAAAATACTTTTTCCTACCGTATGTTTATCTATTCTCTGATTGTGACTATACTGAAACATGTCAAAATCAGAAGAATCGAAATTTTGGACGTTCGATGACCTCAGTTGAGCAGAGATGTCTAACCCAATTTCTCGTCGTAAATAGCTGTTTCAAGGTAGTGAAAGGGTCATAAAAAACCATGAAAACAGGTTTGTTTGGATTTGTAGACAAACGGTATGACATCAGCCCGTGTTTATATCTGGGTTATGAAATGAAATAAATCAACACTATTTTAGTGAGTTATCTTTTTTCTGAATTTACTTTTTTCCATGAAAGAAATCACCTAAATTTATTTATTCATACTAGTCAATAAATGAAGTGCTTGTTTTTTTGCTTTGTTTTTAACTAAGTCTAAGTGATGTATTGATGTTTCAACTTTAATTAAGTAATCCATAGACTTAACTGCTGATGACAGGGAGATTAGGGTTCGAATCCTGTTGGGTGTACTGAGGGTGGTTTTCCCTTAATGGCTTTCCACTCTCCTTACCTCCAAATGTGGGTACACTTCTTATAATTTAACCTTTCTCATCCTTAGCTCATTAGCGTAATTAGTACATACCCATATAGCCTGAACAGATAGTCAGACGCAGCGCAAAAAACATAAAATTAAGTCGTGTTTTGATATTTCAAGTACTTTATTTGGCAGTCGTCCACCATATCAGTAAATGCAAATTATTATTTTTTTTGTAAATATAAAAGTAAAATTGTTACAATATTAACAAAATACAGTAGAGTTGTTATCCGTCTTTACTGGGGCTTCGCGTGGAGTGGTTTGGTGTGGTCTAGTCAAAGTGTAGTTTCCGTGCGACTAGGC
>CABFOV010003507.1:0-12878 GCA_902141375.1 Timema poppense
GAGAGTCGAAAACATCTCCAAGTAAGAGTCAAAAACCTCGCTAAGTGAGAGTCTAAATCCTCTCTAAGTGAGAGTCGAAAACCTCTCTAAGTGAGAGATGAAAACCTCTCCAAGTGAGGTTGTCTTCCGGGAAATGCAACGCAATTGTGCTTGTTTTAACAAGTCACACAAACACACGCGTGATTTTTTGTTTGTTTATCTGCTAAGGGTCAGGACTGCTTTAGTAAACAAAGACCTCTATAATTGGGATAAGCCGCTCCTGAACCTCTATAAGCGAGAAAAAAAATTCCCGGTCCCTTGAACCCTCACTTATCCAGGTTCGAATGGTGTATATATATATATAGTTGTCACGATACCTGTTTTCCTCGATTACAAATATCGATTCCGATTCTTAGGTTCAACCTCGATTCTCGATTTCAATTCTTGAACATTTCCTATTTAATTATATTTCCAACCTCATATATAATTAAACATATTTATCCAACTTCATAGCATAACAAATAAATAAAAACACGTCTTTCCACCTAATGGGGTTGTTAATTGAACCGAAATATTTAGCAATTAACAGGTAATAAACTAGTATAGAAATGATCGATTACTATTCATTATGAATTTTTCCTTTTTGCTTGGTTGTCAGTACTTTCATTAAGAGGTAGGAATCAGAAGTATCGAAAATCGTAATACTAATATCGATTGGTTCTACTCCAGTAAGAATTGAAGGTATCGAGATATCGAAGAGTTGAGTTTGACATCTTTAATATATATGTATATAATAAGCACATGTAAATAAAAAAATATTTTAGTACATAAGATACTTAAATATGAATTACTAAATTTAAGTGGATCATGTCAAGTTAAAATTATATTTTTGAAATTTACAATAGTACCTATAGAGAGAGAGAGCTCAGATAGTTGAGGATGTTAATTAATATCTGGAAAAGATTTAATTCCATGTTGTACTTCAAAACCAAACAATCCGCTATGGACCATACACATTAGTCTTCAAATCAGTACCGGTAGTTGTTGTTTTTAACAATTATTTAAATGTGGTTTTAATAAATAAACGGAGTACTCTGAATGATCTAGTGTTGAGTTTAATATTAAAACGTTTCTATCACAATTTTTAAATCCATATCAGTGCAGGCAGTAACACTTTGTGTTGCTAAAACACTCACAGATTAGCTAGATATAGTGACAAAGTAGTTTTAATTGGCAAAATTCTTTGGCGATGACTACAATCCTATATTTAATATTATATACTATCATGTAACTGCACCTATCAAAAATTAATATGATCCTTTATTTTATCATATTACACCTAACCGTTTATTTTAAATACTCACCCAATAATATTAGAATAATTATAACTAAATATGATTAATACTGCAATAAAAATTACATTTGTGTTTTCAGGTTTTGCGGATAGCGTATTCAAACTACGCAGTGTTACGGGAAGTGAACACTTCATGAGCATAATTTAAAGTATTTTAACACAAAAATAAACACTCGTGCATGCAAGATAACCGATTGCTTTCAATGTTGCAATATTTTTTACGCGTGATTAATTTGTCAAGGGAAAAGACCCTCCATTGTGTGCAAGCGAGCTATACCAACAGAGCAGCCGCCATCTTTAACAATTATAGTGCCAAATTTTGCGGGTAGAGGGTGTCATGTGGTCAGCGCAACGAGTCCTACGGCCGTTAATCTCTGATTTTTAGACCAGAGCCGATACTTATTTATTCAACTATCTCCTAAATTGTCCTCACGAGGCTGAGTTGACCCCGTTCCAAACCAACTGCTTCACAGAAAATCTGGAAGCGCCGGGGATCGAACCCCGGACCTACGTATCTGTAGTCAGGAACTTAAACCACTAGATCACAGAGGAGGTAGATTTTTCAAAAAGAGCCTGTAAATTGTTTCCACAATTAAACCAACTGGCCCCACGGTATAGTGGTCAGTGCGCCTGGCTACGAGTTTAGGGGCTCCGGGCTCAATTCCCGGCTGGTACCTTGGGTAGTATCCCCTGTCTATAAAGAAAGACTTGAGTAAAACGGTATTCTAAGGGAACACAAAAATATTCTCCTGAAGAAAGTTCGATAAACCACTTTTGTAAAAAAAAAAAAAACTCGGCTTGTAATTGAACACTAGTCTCTCAAGTCTGAATCAGGCCTGATAGCGCAGTTTTTTCTTAAGGTAATAATTACTGGCTGTTTAATGTAAGCTAAGACACTCACAATGTGTTGAAACACTTTTGACAATGCGTACGAAAATGGTGAATATATCATAATAGCTTGGGTTGGATAAATGCAACAATTCTAGACCTTTAATTATTTATATGCCTACCGATACTGTTTGCATCTAAATAATGCTTTCATATTTATGAATAAATGTGAAAATGTTATCCCACAGTAACACAAGGAAAGGTAGCTTAAATATTATAGCACCGAAACTATTCCCTTAGAATTAAAGATTAATAGAATAAAACAAGTTTAAACCAGTTTGCCTTCAATTTTTATTCAAAGTTAGCTGAAAAATTATATACAAGATTCCATGTATACACATATTTTACACTTATATTGACAATCTTAATGTGTATTTATGAGTATTTGATTGCTTTGAATGAATCCATTGTTTGTTTGCACCACAAAGAAAATAAAAGAGGTTTTACTCGATGCACATAACAACACTGATATGCTTTATTTATTTTTATGGCAGATATCCCAAAGATTCCTCTAGGCTGCTACCTAATACATTATTCTTACCACTAAAGTGAGAGTATTTTGAAAAATGTACGCTGTCGTACAATACGTCTACTTTGTTAATTTCATCTACACTTTTACTTCGTGGCCTTTCTACCTTTTTACAAATATCGACATCTGAAAATAGCGCGGCGATCTCGGCCGATTTATTGTGCTGCGGCACCTGGCAGAGCGGAGAGTTTTTTTGTTCGTTGCAGAGATAAGAACGTTTTGGTCTTATACCGATAGAATCAGGTAGAGACATGTTATCTTTGTAACGGTAGTGGCTATTTCTCCGACTTTGTGTTCCCATATACATAACACGTCCTTTCGGATCCTGAGCAGATACAATAAATACTTTCTTGTGAGTATTAGGATATGGCGGGACTCTATCTATATCATAATCTAGTGTAAGATTATCAAAACTGTGAGTCAGTCTTTTCTGCCGTGAAACTTTGGTTTGTGGGGAGAAGGATTGGCTGTAAGGATTATTTAGCTCATCGTAAACATCCATTCGTTTTGTGAACCTACTGCCAATGTTTCCGCTATCCTGACCAACGGATAAGGGGTGCGGATAGTTTGATGCGTTTATTTGAAGGAACTCTAGGCTCTTCGATGACTTGACACTGCCCGAGGAATCATTCTTCCTAGACGAGTTTCTAAGTCTCGCCTTTTTTGTCCACGGAAGCGGGGGCGAATCCTCGCGAGAAAGACTCGATTCAGATGCCACGAAACCCCTCTGCTTGAGTTGTTCGAAAGCTGAGCCGAGACTCGATATTTTTACGGCGTCACCGTGTATTATTTTGCTTTTCACTACAGCCTTAGGATCGCTAACTTTTCCTTCAAATAGTTTAGTTTTGCTATGTGTGTGTTTTCTATGGTCACGAGTCGTAGGACAAGAGCATTTGTCAGACGGAAAACAACTGTCTATATCACACGCACACGAGAAAAGTGACCTCTTATTGTCTGCATAGTTCGACGTAACCTTATCCCCAATCATTTTGTTTTTCGCGACCCCTAAGGTACAGTAACATTTTTCAGCCGACGAACATGTACACGATTCACTGGAATAGCTGCATTCACTACACGTGAGATACCCACTCGAGGATCGATTTAGTCCCTCATTGTTATGCAACACGTCTGATCTGGGGCGGTTCTTCGTCTCAACCGGAGATCTCGCGGTGCTGAAAAAATCGCTGTCTTCTGAGGTGTCACCTTGTTTAGAGATGAACCTGCTGCTTTCCTTGTTTCGATATCTTCTTCGCATGCTCGGTTGTTTCGAAAATCTTGTTCTGTAAGATCCTAAAACTTTCCTGTTGAGCCTTCTGTTGATACTTAGGGTTCTAGTAGAACGAGATGACATGGATGTCATGCCCTCCACAGGTTCATAATACTTGGTCTTCTGGTTTGATCTTGCAGAGCTTTCAGGTGTCAAAAAGTAAGTAAGCTCTGAATGTTTGAGTCGTGTTTTAGCTGGGCTAAGTTTTAAAATTGATCTCCTGAAAGCATGTTTCAGCCCACATTCTTTGGTAGAACTATTTGTTTTTGCCTTACTAGAGTTTTTACTACCATTCATTTTGTGCTTTTGACGTCTCATTATACTTTTACTCCTCTGATACAGCTCATCTTTCGTTAATGTCACCGCTAATTTTAAAAGGAACTCTTTGTAGATTGGTTTTAAGTCATTAAACGACATTCCGTCAGCATTGATTATTGCGTCTAAAATATCGTCGATACTGTTTATACCCTCTTGAATACGAAATTCTGTAAATAGTTCGTTGAAACCCAATGGACTGCTTCTTGTGCCATCACTACTATTACTGTAACATTCTCTGTTCTTCTTATGCCTGCTATACCTCAAGAATGGTCCACCTGCGTTAAGAAAACTCCTGCTATGAGGGATGACAATCTTTGTAAGAATATCCCCTTCACTTGGATGATCTGTCGCGACTTGAGCGCTGTTATGATTACGACAATCAGACTTGGGATGTTTAACAGGACTCTGTGTAGTAGTTATAAGCTCGACATTACCACTATCTTGGCTGGCATTGTCACGAAAACATGTTTCATCTGAAGAATAATTGTGAGCAAGTGCTTTCCTTCCTGTGGAATCACAGAAATTTTCTACACTGTCTATGTCTTTGTAGTTTTTATCCACTGATGAAACAGAAGATCTTTTAATTCGTCTTGGTGGTCTAACTGGAATATCTGGTCGCATGCCTGCAACGAATGCTCTGTTTCCAATAATGGAGAGATTACTCCCGTCTTCTTGATTTTTTGTTGAGGTTGGTTGACGTGATCCTTTTATGTCCGTTACGTTTAAAATGTTGGTTATTTGAATGGGCTCTTGAAGGCCACTTTTTGAGCTCTTGTTGCTACGTATGTCTGAATAAGCATAGCTATCAATGTTATCTTCACTGTGAGTGCTATCCCCAATACTTACGTAACTTACTCCGTTTTTATTGCTGGGGTATCTTTGCTTGCTGTTCTTCACATCGTGGCATTGTCCTATTTGTTTACTTGTTAAAACGGCTTTGTATAAATTAGCTGCAATTACTATTGCATCTTCTGAGCAAGCGCATAAAAACCCGTGACATTTTAGCTGGTGAGGTGATCCTAGATTTTTCATGACAACTACAAAGATCGGAGAATGATAATGAAGAGGGTTAAGAGAATGATTGGACTGCATAACTGCTTCTTCACCTTCAGTCAGCCGTTTAAACAACGACCCCTTATCCCCAGGGTCAGCAATAAGTGGCAAGAAGGCATATTGTTTAACAGCACTGATTCCATCTTTTATCACGGCCTCACTACGACAAACAAACTTGAGGGCAGCCCACACAGCTATGGTTGAAAACGGATTTAGTTGTTCCATCTCGCCACTGTTGACGTCCAAATAATTCATCCTCAAACCACAATTAGATATTTGTAAGGTACCTCTTCCACCATTATTTCTATTATAATACGCTGGACTATATCCAAAATATAGCTTTTTAAGGGGTTCTTGAAGTTCATGGAGCGATTTTACTTTATCTACAATAGGAACCGATCCCAAATAATCAACAGGAAATGTTTGGCTACAAGAAGTTGACACGGAGTTTTGTGAAGATAACGAATAATAACTGTGTCTCTTACTTTCCATTTCTGAGCCCTCCGTACTTGCAATTTCTTCAAACATTTTTTCAATCTTCTCTTGTACTGCATTGTTTATGGCCATTTGAGTTCGTTCAGCACGATCATTCCACGCGCAGGTGAAATTGATTGGAGAGTTTTTATAACCACAGTCCAGTCTAAAAGTCTCTCCGACACCAGAACAAGACGACATGAGCGATCGAGTTTCATCGAACATGGAATCTATCCTCTGTTTATAAGTGGAATAAACACTAGCAGATGTCACCGATTCTGGCCTAACCTTACCCGACATACTTCCCACCTCACTGAAATCTTGGAGGCGGAACATATAAGGAACACGCGTGGATTTTGACGTTTGAATGACACTATTGTGGTCCCCTCTATGATCTGATGACGAAATGGTCACGGTGACTGTGCCACCGCTCCTCGATAAAAGTCTGCTGCTCATTTCATCACGTTGAACCATATTGAGAAGTTGGTATCTTGGTGAAGATAGGTTTATTTGCGATAAAAAATATACCTCAGTAGTGCCTCAACATATCAAAGGATGTTTTCATTAGTGTTTGTTTACACAAAGTCTTAGGATGACTTAAGACATACTTGGTGGTCTCTTCGGTCAGGTGCAACCTAGAACAAATACAAACGTAATCAAATACACTAAAAAATGCACGCAGTAAATATAATATATATTTTAAGGTAAGATTAATTAGTTTGATTTGTTTTGTTATAGATACAGATTATCATGTGATATTTGTTAGACTCGTCGCTCGAGCACCTAGGCGAATAGAATCGGAGTGCGGCAGCCAGAAAAGTATTCTTTACTCGTATTTATATTGACCCGACCAAGCCTAGACGAATCGAATTGAAGTGAATCTTCAAATAAATAGCGCCACCAGGCTAAGTTTGTGCTATAGGTTATTTCTGGGCAAGTTATAGGACATCCGGCAGATCAGTGTGGTGTTATCATAAAGCGAGTCTGTGAAAATATTTGTTAGATCGCGTGCAGGTGTTCAAGTTTGTTTTGTTTGTTAAGTGAAGCTTCAATGGCAGTAATGTCTTTAGTTCAGGGCTACAGATGTATTTATAAAAGAAAAATAATGTGTGTGTATATATAGCAATGGTGTCATGAGACAGTGCATGAGAGGAAATCGATTTAAAAAATTAGAAAATAAAATATAAGTTTAGTTGTATTTATTTGAAGCTTACAGTTTATAAGAATGTATTTATATTTTGTTTCATTGTACCTTTTGTCATGTGGTTATAATAACTGTTAAAGAAATATTTTTGGTGCGTATTTATATTCAAAACCATTGCGTATTGACTTTCCTCTTCGTAAAAATGAGTCCAAATACCGCGCTTCAGTTCGATTCGACTGAGTAGGGAGCTGACCTTTAGATCGCAATAAGAAGATACTTCTCAAAGAAACTAAACATAAATTTAAAGAAGCCAACATTGAAAACAAAGTCACTATTATTATATCTATCCTCGAGCGGTCGAAATTGACACCACCTCTCAAACGTGAAAGCTACAGAACACGTCAATTGACCTCTAATTAAATAAAAACGGATTTAGTAACAAAGCAAATATACAGTAGCCCCATGGCTTCTTTGGTGCTGACCGACAGCTTTGAAAAGTTACCAGGCCAAATTATGTATCCTTACGCCAAACCATATGATATGCAAAAACATGTGTCTAGCAGCTGTCAGTTCTGACTGTCAAAATTTAGGTATATACCTAAATGTTGACTGTCAGAAGTCAGCTGTGAACTGTCAGTCAGCACCAAAGAAGCCATGGGGCTACTGTACGAAGGTAGAGTGTATGGATCAAAAGGAAGGGGTAGGCCATGTAAGATGCAAGGATAGGGAAGTGTGGAGAAAGTTAGTGAGGTTGGGATGGATTAAGTACGGAGTTGTTTTGGAACTATAAGTTTATTCACAGTTTCTTGCTTATCCCGTAAGGGGACGGCCTGATTATGTATGTATGTATGTATGTATGTATGGTTGTATGTATGTATGTATGTATGTATGTATGTATGTATGTATGTATGTATGCATGTATGTATGTTTGTTTGTATGTATGTATGTATGTATGTATGTATGTATGTATGTATGTATGTATGTATGTATGTATGTATAGTTTGTATGTATGTATATATGTATGTATGTATGCATGTATGTATGTTTGTTTGTATGTATGTATGTATGTATGTTTGTTTGTATGTATGTATGTATGTATGTGTGTATGTAGTAGGCTTAGATATATTTAGTTTAGTTTGCTATAAGACTAACTAATTTCAGCAGTTCCTGAATATTTGTCGTCAGCATTGCGGAATTTGACCAGACAGAAATATTTAAATAAAGTTAAAAATAATAATTTTAGTCCCGTGTCCTACTACCCATTCGAGTTTTATTTATATGTACTAATTACGCTAATACGTCATGGGTGAGGAAGGTTGAAATTAGAGGAACTCGCATCGATGACCCCATGGTCTAAGGCACTACTTTCACAGTAGACTATACTACCGGTGAAGGGGAACTCTAGGTTCGAATCTCGGTCGGGTGTACTTAGGGTGGTTTTTTCAAAATTGTTTTTCACTCTACCTCCACGCAAGTATGGGTACACTTCATATGAATATAACCCTCCTCCTCCCTAAAACCATTAGCGTAATTAGTACATAAGCGTGTAACCCGACGGATAGTAAAACGTGGTGCTTGAAAAGTTAGATGAAATGTACCCGCATTTGCGTGGAGGAAGAGTGGAAACTCATTTTGAAAAAAAACCTCAGTACAACCGATCAGGTTTATAAACTTGATCTCATCGGCAGTCCAGTCCTTTGCGAGAGTGACGTTCTAGACTATTCGACCACCGAAGCGGGTCTAAGAGGAAAAGTAATGTTTAAATAATCCTATGCTACGACAGATTTTCAATAACTGTTCACTTTTAAGGGTTCCTTCTATGTTATTAGTACAAAATTCCTTATGTTTTCCAGGTTTTTTCCACACGTTTGGAGAGTGGTATAGATATATAAAATGCGTTTAATTTTTTTTCGTAAAAGTGACTAAGTTAGTGTGGGGTCAAGTATTTGGTATTTAGATTAGGATGATTCGACCTTGATGGGGGGAAATATATGTATTTGCTACACATCTCGATATTTCAACGAGAAATTCAGGGTGGCGAGGTAAAACATATGTTCTAATCGGCGTGTCTTATTCTTCAGTTAACTTTTCCCTGATTCATAAATACCCCAATAAATTTTAAATTCTTTAAATTGAAATATGACATCTGGACACGGATATCAAACCCGGGACCTTTTGGCTTAGTACGCCAATGCTATTAAACACTGAGTTATCCAGGGGCCGTCTCATTCTCAGGGTCACTATTCACCCATATTTTAAGACGGAATCTGCGATAGACGTGCGGAAATCGTCAGCTAAATATGCGCAATTAATTAAGATCGTGAAATATCAGATAACGCAGGGCGTAAGTGGCTTCCCTGTTTTTTCCTGTTTCACTCAGTATTCCAGATGCGTGTTACACCCCTGAGAATACTATATGTAGAAAATTAAACTAAACGTGCTCTATTGAAGGAATAATTGCTTTGTGTTGATCAACTTTTTTTAATATAGAATCTACAAAAATACTGAATTTAACTCGAGTTCCCTTTAATCTGAAGCCCATATTATTATGTTCTTTAACTGGAAAGTAAGTTTATTTCTATGGTGATCTGAATCTAGATATGCAGATTTGTGTTATATACAATACAAGAGCTATATTTTGAAACGTTCATTAAAAAGATAGAATAGTTCGTAAAAACAAGTAGGCTAAGTTGAAAGTAACTAATGTGTAAATAGTTATTATTTTCTTAGTAATGCTATAGGCCTATTATCAATTAAAAGTGTTATCAAACGATCCTAAAAATACTTTCCCAAGGATTACTGTATAATTGACCTTTTAGTAACTTATTGAAAGAAAAAAATTAATAAATATTTTTTTGTGTGTGTTTTTGACTAAAAAATTAATAATTTTTTTTGTGTGTTTTTGACTGTGGCAATAAAAAATATTATAGTGAGTGAAATAATAAATTAAAAATTATTATATTCACACTTGTATCCTGTTATAACTGGTCACCAGTTTTTTATAACTTAGAGAAAGAAATATAATAAATATATGGTTTCAAAATAAAGTTTTTTTAATTTTGTAAACACATTCGAATGAACACGACCGAAGAAGGTTTGTATGAAGTCATCCACCATCTTTATTTCATATGATTCACCATCTTAATTTGTGAAGAAAACGCTGTCTTTTAGAGGCTCTCGTTTTAAAAGCATTTTTAAGTGAACCACAGGCGTCGCTTTCACAAAACATAAACATCCAAACGGTTATTTTCATGAGTTCATGATCAATAATGTAAAAAAAAACCTGTTGAAATAGAAACATAATTAAAAAAAAAAATTCTTTGTTGAGAAAGTTTTGACTTCCAAAAGTGACAACTAAACATAGTCTTGCAGATCATAGTTTGCTGAATGGATACATGAGGGTAGATCTGCCTTCTTCTAGCTGTCAACTCACCTACATTCCAACGGTAGTTGGGGTATAGATATAGTAACTTTAGCTGACATAAGAAAATTGAGGAAAACCGGTATGTTTTGTTTTTCTCATTGAGCTTTATTAAGGTCCGTTTACACGATTCAACAAGTTGTAAAACTTTATGTTATGAAGCAATGTTTTAAAACTGGTTGTAAAATCAATTGAATAATGTTTTAAAACAGTGAGGTTTTAAAACAAATGTTGTGTTTTACACCCTATTGCACGTTTCCCGTGGGTTGGCGCTAAAGATCAAAGAAACTTTTCTGTTTTCAAACCTTATGTACAAATACACTGTCGAACAAACACGTGGCTATGTTGCTTTCCCTCCTACACAACTCGTTCCAGCTACCCTATACTTATACAGTTGAGTTTCATCAAGTGTGTATCACTCGCTAGTAAAGATGGCCGAAACCAAACCCGTCTCGCCTTATCACTTTGATTAAACAACACAACACAAGCTGCGGCCGCAAGTAGCACATCCTTCTCAGACGCCATGATGCAAACTGATTGCAACTTGTTTAATGCCGATTAAAATGGCTAAAATGGCAAATTGCAAAACAACTTGTTTTGTTGCATAGTGTAAACCGACCTTTCTGAGTTTCACCAGAATACCTGACTATATGATAAGAATGACGCCTTTGTCAATTTGCCCACCGGTGCGAGTTTCATCACTATTTTCAGCAGGTGAATAATATAACAATGTATATATGTACTAATTGTTTAGTGCAAGATAAAGAAACTAATAACTTGAAGCATAACTGTTCAGGAAATTCCCTTCTACTTCCAAAACATCAACATACAGTTATTAACTAGTATCAATAATAATTATTTATCTAATTTTTTGTCTATATTTTAGTAACAAGAATTTAAAAATTAGATAATTTATTTGTATAACATTACATTTCATAAGCAAGGATATATGTAACGTCACACAAATGGTTGAACCAAACGCTAGACTTGAAATTTGTATAACTTTGTTTGTGATTCATATTTTTTTAAACTCTTTTACTGTAGGAGCCTAATGTTTATATTAATGTAACTAAGAAAAAGATTCATATCGACCTTTACTAAAACAATGAATTTACTAACTGTAATTTTGATTCATTGTTTAGATTTCAGTAAAATGATTGCAATGTACGAGAATGTTAAACCAAAACCCATTATAATCCTATTGTTAGGGTAAGTTTTAGAGTGTTACAGTTTACTAATTATATTAGATTAAAACCTAGCATTGGATATTTTGTACATTGTTATACTAATGAGTTTTTAAACTTTCGATTATGCACTAACCAAATGAAATGGATATCAAACTCACCAATTTAATATAAATAATTAATGTTGAAACAAAATTTGTCACGTTAAGTGAGTGAGTGGAATCTTCTGTCCAACTTGAGTGTTCCAATCAAGGACAAGATAAACAAGCCGTAGACACCGAATAAAACACCAATCAATGAAACTAAAACACCTGGACAAGTCTCCAACATTAAGACAAATGACTACTTTCCCGCCCGCTCGTGTCGCCAGTCGCGCGTGGACTGTTTTGACAAGTCCAAAGGAGAAGATGGATGAATAACAGGGCTGCCACCGCTCGGCGAATTCCAGGAGCAGGAAGTCTGAGAGAGTGAAGATGATTACTGTAATCCTGTACTAAGCACAGTGTTGACCGCTCTGGGGAACTGCCTCCAACTGACCGATCAGGTATGAGTCCGTATCACGTCACTCGCATCCTATCATAGATGTATCATGTCGGCTCTACATACACGACGTTACTTTTTTTTTTTTTTTCGAGCATTTTTTTTCTAGGGCAAAGCTTTTCTTCAACCTACGGCACACTAAACAAGGCACTAAAATTGTCAGAACGCTCCATAAGTTTTTTAAGGAAAGACTGTTATCATTAAAAAACGTGTATCCTATAAAGATTGTGTTTAAAAGTTAAATAGCTTTTAAAAAAGTTATTTTTATAAATAATGTTGATAATAGATTTAAAATGGATTTATTTTTACTCCTGAAATTTTTTCTAGCTTTCTTTTTTATCTTGCCCCAATAGTCCAGTCAATCAGTGCTCGAAATGGGTTCTACCTGGAAAGTTTTGGAGAAGTTCTAATTTTTGGTTCATTTATATTTTTCGGTGTGCTAATTAAGAATTTCCACTTTGCCACCTCGAAAATTTTCGGTAAATATTAAAAAAATGCAAAAAACAACAAAAAACCTTGACTATTTTTGGTTGTTTTCTTATAACATGAAAACTATGCACTTCGAGAGAAAAATTGCTATATACAAAAATAAACTAGAGAAAATTACCTACAATTTAACATTGCATGTTTTATTTTGCCAGACGAATAGTTAAGGCGCAAACGCGCGTTGAAACTATTTGAATAAGTGACAACGCTCAGTGTTCATCATTCAAGCGCAACCTGCTTC
>CABFOV010003507.1:14085-27332 GCA_902141375.1 Timema poppense
CACCAACACCGTACAATGCAATAAGGAAACGTTCACCCGCATCGACAACTGCCTCTTTATCAGCTTCAGGGTTTTTAAACACCTGAACAATGTTAATCAGATCAGGATTCTTCTTCAAAGTATGAAGAAATTTCATCTTACCCTGATTGAACAAAGCTGATGTTGTGTCACGCCCACTCATGGCATGTAAAAACAATATGTGCTCGGCAACTGCTTTGTCAACTGCACTTAGAGGATGATATAGTGTCTGAGGGACTTTGCCTTTTCCTGGCTTAAGTAAGTGAACGTTAGGAGAAGTACAGATACCTGTCAAGATGACTATAAGATCTACATAGGGAGGGGAGCGGGAGAAAGAGAGAGATCGCGCGACAGAGAGACGGATACGAGGCGAGGGAAACATATACAAACTATTTCAGTGCGCACTTACGCCTAAACCATTTGTCTGAAAAAAAAACTATGCAAAGCTAAATAGTGGGAAATTTTCTCTAGTTTAATTTTTTATACGGTACATTTTCTGTAAGAGTGCATATTTTTCACGCTATAAGCAAAAAACAAAAAATTGTCAAGTTTTTTTGTTGTTTTTTGAATTTTTTTCATGTTTCCCGAAATGTTTTGAGGTGGCAAAGTGGAAATTCATAATCAGCACCCCGGAAAACATTAAGGAACCAAAAATCAGGACTTCTCCAAAACTTTCTAGGTAAAAATACCAGATTACTGGACTACAAGCTCCAATCGCTGGAGGCGTAGAAGGTAATTGTCATTTAAATGGTAAATAATACATAATTTAATCCTATATTTTTGTAATATTCGTTTTATTGAACAGTTGAGGCAATATGATGTCTCCACGTTCAACTGCCAAACATCACTACCGTATTCTAAAGCTCGAAATAAGAAAAGTTAAAAACATGGATTGCAAAACACTTTCTTTTCGAGCTAAATCATTTAAGAAGTTATTAAACTTATTTTTAATTTGGGCTGAAAAAAAAAGACTGATGAGAAAACAAGGAAATTATTAAAAACAAACTTGAAAGCAAAATGATTGCGGAAAAATGTTTTAGTAAAATGTGTTTATTATGCTATTATATTTTAATGCCATAGAGTAAGTAAGTTTAATTTTCTTTGATTGTACAGTATTTGTATTATTCTATTGTTGATGAGCCTTTCAAAAAATGTTCCAGATGTTGTACCTTTAAAAGGAAGGATTTTGCAAACTTTGTTTATAATCACTTTTCTTCTTATTTTGATCCACAGAATACGCTAGAGAATTTTGACAGTTGAAGTTGGGGACAGCCTGTATAAAGAAAAATTATAGAATATTGTATAAGAAAGTAGTGTACTTATCTACGCACTGAAATTATAAATATAATACAATTTTAAAGCAATATTTAAGCCATAATTATGCAGACAGTACCTTGAGGTTTGGTTATTTTGAAAAAGTTGTATTTGCATTGAATTGGTATTTATCTGAAGAATGTATCTTCTTTCAAATAATATTAATTTATTCAACAACTCGGGAGCCTTCAATCAGTCCGGGACTTTCTTATTTCAGGGTATGTCTCAAAAAATCGAGGGAAAAAATGGTCACCTTACATTAAATTATTTATTTGAGGTTTTTAACGTACACTCTCTGAACCAAATGCTTTTATAAGCACACGATAAGTTCTATGAGCGAGAGTGAAAGGGCCTACCAACGTTGCCGGGAAAGTATTTCCACGTACCTTCCAGGGTTCTTTTACATGCCACAATCGACATGGGACCGATGGCTTTACTTCCCCTTCGAAGGTAGTTGTGCTACGGATATTTATCGCTCAGACAAAATCCATCGATCCCGGCTGGGTTTTGAACCCACAAACATCGGGTCCTAAGGTGAGCACTTTACCTCAAGACCATAGTTGCCACATCTACCCCCTCAAATTAAAAATGTAATTATACCACCATTTTACACCTATTTTGCACCCCAACCCCAGTGATGTACCGTATATGTTGGAGAGGAGGGCTAAGGCGTCAACCTAATCTAACCGGGTTTGCTATTGATAAATAGGTCGGGGTTTGAGTCCTTACCAGGTGCTCTGAGGATGTTTATCCTAATATTGAAGTTCACTCTCCCTCCACGCATATGTGGGCACATTTGCTCTAAATTCAACCTTATTAATTCCTATCTCAATGCAGTTAGCATGGATGAGTATAGCACGAGATGCACGAACACACAAACTTAATCCAAGGAGTAGTGAGGAGAAGGGTAGTTTAGAGGAAGTGCACCAATATCAGAACAGATAGAGAATAGGTAAAGTATAATGGTAGGCCATGTGAGGAAACATCCCAATGGAACCCGTTGGGATTCGAACCCTAAACTCAACGGTTACCAAGTGCACCGTGAGTCTAACGCCTTAAGCTACTTGGAAGCCACGACATTCTATACCTGGATCGTCATAATAACAATTTCTTAGAGCATAGTAGATAAATGATTTAGAATAACCAACACTGAACAAAGCTTCCTATATTTATCTTACAGCTGTCAAAATTGCTTGGCGTATGATCACATGATAGTAGATCCGAGTAACTTAATAAAAAGTTGGATAAGACTCTTTCTTGTTCAATCTCACTATGAATTTCTTTAAAGTGGTGATGACGTCAAAAATGGTAATTATATCTCAATATACGAGTTGGGTAAAGAGGCTGGTTGGTCTATTATACGTCTACGCTATCTCTCAAGTGGCTGGCTTTTCAGCTTCGCTTGCTTTACCTTTCTCTGTTGATTCTATAAACTTTGTTTTCATCTCTCCTCTTTCTGTGAGCGTAGTGCCGTTGTACCCAGCTGTTAACAGTTACTAGATCTCGACTAGTTCTCGTTAAAAGGTTGCCTGTTTGATCCTCGTTCGAGACACGTAAAAAAACAAAGAAAAAACACCAAATCCCGTAATGTCAGCTGCGGTCTAAATTTCTGGGCAGTTACTCTTTTTTAGATAATTATATAATAATGATATAGCTAAGAGGATTTACTGTCATTACCACCGGTTCATTTTGCATCGGTGGTCACATGGTTTAACGCGTAACTCTCGTGTTTTACTGTATTGCCTGTGAGAGTAAGATCGGGGTTCGAATCCTGGTCTGATGTACTTAGGGCCTACTTACTCTAGGGTAGTAGGAGGAACTCCAAAGTCCATTGCCGTTTTAACAAAAGTACGCTACCTATCTTTAGTTAGTTATATCCAGTCCACCTTACTACACCCGTATCTCTTTCAGGTCCATTTTAATGTTATCCTCCCATCTGCGTCTGGGTCCTCCCAATGGTCTCTTCCCATTGGGTTTACCACTCAATACCCTGGACACGGTTCTAGATTCTTCCATTTGCGTTGTATGTTCTGCCCACAGAAATATGAGAGATTTGATTTGACTAACAATGTCTTGTGATAAGTACAGGGTATGTAACTTATAATTATATAACCTCCTCTAATCCCCAGTATCTTCATCCCTTTTTGGACCAAGTATCCCCCTAAGCACTTTGTTTTAGAACAGCCTAAATTTGTTTTCGTCATGTAAGGTAAGATACCACGTTTCACAATCAGAGAGAACAACCGCTAAAACTATTTAGCACCACGTCTTACTACCCGTTCGGTTTATACGCTTAAGTACTAATTACGCTAATGGATTAGTAATTGGGAAGGGTGAATTTAGAGGAAGTGAGCCCACATTTGCGTGGAGGGAGAGTGTAAAACCATTTAGAACCCCCCCCCCCAGTTCACCCGACCGAGATTCGAACCTCGATCTCCTCGTCTGTATTGCCAGTGACGGGGATACCGAGGTTGGAATCTCGGACGCAAATGCAGGTATATTTTCTCTCAATTCTACCTGCCTCATCACCACCTCATCAATATAAATATGCGGATAGCTTATGTGGGTTCACACACACACACACACACACACACACACACACAAGACTTAACCACAACTCATCAACGATCGTGATAATTGTTGAGGATGATCTTTTTGATTGTATTAGTATTATTATTAGATGTTCTGTCTTACGACAGGTCCAATCCTTTTGTCAGTGAACCTAGACTGATAATGCGTCAGTACTTTGTCTAATTCTTTATCTCCCAGAATTTTCTTCTTTTCTTCAAGTCGCCCAATATTTGAATCCTACTTCTTCCTAAGTTCTTCTTTCCCTCAACCTTTCCTCCTATGCCGAAGACAGTTCCTCCTAAGAATGTGTCTGATACAGTTATCTTTGTGCCTATCTAAGAATGACAACCAAAATGGTTCTCTTCTCACTCACTCTTCTTAGCACTTCTTCATTTGTCATCCTGTCTGCACACCTCTTCATCTCAAGTCTTCTCCAGCACCACATTTCAAAGCTCTCCAAGTATTTATTTTCCGTCTCCCTTATAGTCCAAGTTTCTGTTCCATAGAGTGCGATGCTCCAAATGCGACGTCATCAGTGCCGTTCTCAGTATCTTATTAGTATATGAAAGATTAAGCTAAACATACGTTTGTCAGCTTATTGTATTGCAACTAGTTGCTCCGCATCAGTCAGTAAAACTTAATATAATATTAAAAGGCTTAATATTATTTATGAAATAAGGTGATTAATAAATTGAACAAAATAAATTTACAAGTAACTCAATAACTGACAAAATAAACGTTGTAATAATAATAATAATCATCAACTGTTTCCGGCCTGTAGCAGGGTCAGTTTTGTTAAATTCCTCCATCTCCCTTAATCCTTACACCCTTCTTACCCCTTTAATTGCTCCCATTCTTATCCTCTCAATTGTACACTTTCTGCTATCTGCTTCCCCCATCTCTTTCTTGGCCTCCCTTGCGGTCTTTTTCCTATATATTTTAGCTCTATTCTTCTCTTTGCTAGTGTCTCTTTTTCCATCCTCATTGCATGACCATGTCATCTCAGCCTTGCTTTCTCTACTGTTTCACGAAGGGAGCAGGCAAAGTGATAGACAACAAAGTGGTCGACACGAGAGGACAAAGTGGTAGACAGAAAACTGCTAGACACGAAGAAACGACGTGGACCAAGTAATCGACACTTTTTTTTTTTTAAATAACTTCATTCCTAATCTTGTTTCTCCTCGCGATAGCTAACATGCTCCTCACAAAGTTTAACTGCCCAATGAATGGGGGAAAAGCCGTTTATTGTTTGTAGACGTATTTAGAAGCAGTTAATACAAATCATTGAGTGTTTACTTTTTGAAGTTAGATAAAAATCCCATTAATTAAATTAAAATATACGTATCCATATATAAAAAAAATTAGTTAAAAACAATTTATGTGTTTGAATTGTCACATGATTAAAATTTGAAGATAAAAATTCTATAAAATATGTTTGAAACATTAAAATAATTGATAAACAAAATTAAATGATTTAAAGTTGTTGTTTTTATAGCACCGTGTCTTACTACGCATTTGAGTTAGCGCTGATTCTAAATTAAAAATATGAATGGTTTGAAAATCAAATTATGTTAAGGTAAAAATGATATAATTGATATTTAGTAGACCATACATGGACAATATTTTAAAACTTAAGCCTATATACAAATATTTAATAACTTAGAGATTTCTTCTGATTTATTAAAATATAATATAGTATGCACTTTTTTTTTATTACCGCGTCTTACATCATTGAAGATAATATTTAATCTAATTAAATAAGTCTGAAGCTATTTAAAAATACGTTTCGATGCTGTGTGCTACCGTTTGAAATCCAAACTACATACAAACTTACTTACATATTTAAAAAAAAAAACGCCCATTCCTTCGGCTGTCAATTGATCACTGTAAGGAGCATCTTAATTTCACCAGCTATTATTTCCTTTTTACGGTCTTGCCTGAAACCAAACTCTTGGACCTTCAACTCGGCAGACGTACGCACTACTAACTGAGTAAAGATGTCGGAAGAAATGGGAATCGTATCGTCTTGATGCAATAGTAAACCTGGACTAGTAGGTAAATAATATATGTGTTTGTGTGAGTCGAACTAGGTCTAGGGCACAGAGAAGGAAAGAACAGAGCCACAGCCGCTAGGGTAAGCGTGTTGCACTCCCTTTCGAGGCTTTACTCCTTCAACGTTGGGATCGCTAGGTGCGATCACCAGTGACTACAGTGCAATCAAGTGAGCATTTTTTTAAAACGACTCACTTTAAACTCAAATGTACTAGAAGGCAGATACAAAATATGAGCTCCTTGAGTAGGCTGGCGGTTACCGAGCCAGCTTCAGGTATACTCTATTCACGTTAGGAATTACTCTCTGAAAGGTCTTTTTCCCTACCAATATCCTACTATATAATAGATTTCTGGTAGGGAAAAAGGCCTTTCAAGCGAACAATTCCTACGCTGAACAGATTTTAGCACCCTCCCCCGTCTCTACAACACCTAAGTAACATAATCCTGCCACTAAAATAAGTTTACTCTGACTGCACATCACAAAGAAAACTTGAAACACAATGGACTTTATTTTTAACTAAGGGACTGGACTGGCTGTCAACTACATTATTTGTTAAGGAGCATTGAGGAGAATTGCAAACTTCTAGAAATACCAATTTATTTAAGAAGTGGTTAGATATTTTTTAATATTGTTTTCACCCAAATTAAATTTGACATTCGTTTAGGAGGACAACTCCAATTAACCAAATAATGTCTTAAAAATGGAAATTTCTAAATGATAGTTAGAAAAATGAGCTTAAATATTTCTACTATAAGTTTGTACATTTTTAAATTTTTAATGGGACTCCACGAAATAGGGCGGAGCTGGGGGTGGGTTATAAAAATTAAAAAAACACTTTTAGCTGTGATATAATATTTAAATTTGGCAAGTAGGTAGTAGAATGACCTTTCAAAATAACCAAATAAATGTTAATATTAGAAATTTATAAGTGGGAGTTGTAGAAATGGAAGTGGAAAGGGGCGGGCTCATCATTAACAAAAAACAATACATTCAACTACTTCTCTGTGTGGTAGAGAGCTTAGATTCGTTAGATTATTCTAAATAAACAAAACAATGTGAACATTTTAAATTTAAACTATGAGCAATAGGGGAAGGGGAAGCTACAGCTAGAAATAACTTTTGAGATGAGGTTAAAAATTAAAATTTGAAAGACAGGTAGAAATGACACTCCAGATATACAAATGAATGTTATAATTTAAAAATTCCTAAAGTGGGTTGGAAAAATGGGTTGATTGGTTAAAAACTTACAAAACTATTAGAAACAACCTATTCTCAGTGTAGTATAAAATTAAAATTCTACATATAGGCAAAGATACCACTCCAAATAACTATAAAAGTCCAAAAATTTTAAAGTTTATAATGGGATTCCAGGAAAAAAAGAGGAGTCTATAAAAAAAAATTGTGGTAAAAAAAGTCTAAATTCTACATGCTGGTAGAATTACGGCTTCAGATAACCAAATAAGTCTTAAATTTGAGATTTTAAATTGGGAGTAATAGAAATGGGGAGAGGGAGGCTAACATTTTTAAAACCAGTGGATAAACTACTTTTATGTGCGGTTTAAAACTGGAATTCGTCAAACAGAGATAGGAACCACCCAAATTAACTATAAGGTCTGAACATTTTAAATTTTAAAATGAGACTACAGGAAATAGGGAGGGAGGGGGTAGGGGAATAGGGATATACAAGAAGGAGGTAGAAAATTTAAATTTGTCAGGAATGTAGAGAGATGACTTCAAATAACCACAAATAAATTTTAAATATTAGTTATTTCTAATGAGGATGGAGATATAAGGGGTCTCGAATTTTTTAAACATAAAAGACTAAACTACTTCTCCAAGTGTTAGATGATTGACATAAGTCAGGTGAGTTTAAAGATCAACTCAAACAGTACCAAGGCCTGAATTATTACATTTCAAAATAGAGGATTGGAAAATAGGGAGTGAAGGTCCCCTCAATATATTTACAAAGCTATATAAATACAATTTTCGTAAAGATATAAGCTTGAAATGTCGCCATGTAATTTAATAATAAAACAGGTTTGAGTCGCTAGACAGTGATACATTGTTCACGTTAATTCATTTAAAAAAATTCTCATCTAATGCCGCTATACTCACGACAGATATTCCAACAATTGTTTATATCACCAAGTGAAGAAAATTAAACTATATATTTCTACTGGAGCTATATTTAATTGTTTTGGCGAAAGAAAATCGATAAAAAAAACGGCAAAAACATTGGTATTTTCTCGCGTTTCCTACATTCTTGAACAAATGAAATTTCAACATTGAAACCCAGGAAATAGTAACGCTTAAAATGTATACAACCTAAATAACCAAATAAGTCTTAAAATTTCAAATTAGAATTGTGGAAGATAAGGAGGGTGAGGGTGAGAAGGACAGAGGGGTTTGGAATTGAGAGTAAATTGCCATCTTTCAAAATAAAATATACTTTTATCCATGAAAGAATAATTAAATTTGCCAATTTGATAAAAGGACCATCCCACATAACCATAAAAGTTAGAAAGTTTGGAATTCGAAAATTTACTGCTGGCAAATGGGAGGGGCCTCTAAAATTTCCTAAGCTATAAAAACTCGATATGTTCCAATTGCGGGTACACTTTATACTAGTTAAACCTCCCTCATCCCAAACACAATAGCGTAATTAGTAGTACATAAGCGTATAACTCGAACGAATATTAAGGCACAGTGCTATCAAAAATAACAAAATAGAAAATGTTAATGATGTTAAAAAAAATCTACTTTCTTAAAGGCTCTTTTTATAAAAATTGGACTGTAGTAAGACATTTGGAACATTAAATTTGTAAAGGCAGAGGAATAAAGTTTATACTAAAAGTAAATCAACACGCAAACTAAAGACCATCTTAAAGTGGATACATTAGATTTACAAATACATAGCTGTTATTGCATATTTAGGAGCGACATAGCAACTAAAATAAACCAACTCACGCGACATAACTTGGTGACCACGATTCTCTTAGGATAATAATGATGCTTCATACTTAATATGTTTCTGTAAAAGAGTCTATTATTTAATTTATGCTTGTTGGTGAAATGTGATGCTCTTTTTTCAAACATGTTTTTATGATCGTGCTTAGGTAAAATTTGCATTGTCATTGGAGTGCGACGGCCGCCCTGTGATTGCACTCGTTTGTTCATTCAGATTGTAGACTAGGTAATATTTTCCTTCTAAGATTTTTTATTTATAATAGCAATAACTGAGTTGTGATTGCCATGGTTAGCTTAGTATTGTGCACGAAGGAACTTTCAAAATTATGACAGCTGGACCAATAAAGTAAGGATGCTATGGCTAAATACGTCAAAGCTCGATTTAGTACATTACGAAATTAAAGTGACCAGAATATTATGAAATATATAAATTTCCAAATTAGTTTGACACGTATTTTAATCAAATTTCTGTTTACTATTATTTCTGTATTGATTTTTTGATGATATTGATTATAGTTTTAGTTTCAAACCTATCCAAACTACATAATTAGAATTTTTTCTTTCTTTTAGTAGATCATTTTTATACCAAACATTTAATAGCTATAGCTGTGATTGGGTAAAGTTAAGAGTATTTTTTATATACTTTGTATTGTCAACAATTTTACTCACTTTACAAAACTCTTTTATTGTGATATTATAGTAAAAAAAATCGTATACTGAAAGAGTTTTCAGTGTAAATTTTTATATATATATATATTTCTATTCCCCTTAACTAAAATTAAGAGATATTAAATTTTCCATACAGACACGAAGTGTTGGACAAAACATTATAAGCTTTTTGCTGTGTAATCCTAAAAGCACGTTTAGGGAGATAAGCTTCATTTTCAGACTTGATTTTACTATAAACTGATTTAAAACCGGTTTTATTAACTCGCAGTGCACATTAATATTAAATAATAATACTGATACTTAGTACCGCGTCTTACTACCAGTTCGGGTTATACGCTTATGGGTTAGGATTTGAGAAGGTTGGATATAGAGGACGTGAACCCACATTTGCGTGGAGGGAGAGTGGAATACCACCCCAGTTCAACCGAGCTAGATTCGAACCTCGGTCTCCCCGTCCTCGGCAGTCTAGCTCAACACGAAACTAGTGCGTTAGCTAACTATGCCACCGAGGTGGGTATTAGTATAAGATAATGTTGAATATAATCATTCCAGTGTTTAAAATAAGGGGGTATTACCGATACCAAATATATACTTAGGAAACTCTTTTCATTGTATTTTACATGCCTTTAACTTTTTTTAAAGTTAATAAAGTAGCATATCGCTTGTATATTTTGTTTGTATTAAGATGACAACAAAATGTAAAAATAAATGCAACCTTTACAACTTAAGTATTTAATTTTAATTACTGATATATTTTGTGCGCTCTCGCTTACTTCCCAATACAGCTATCCGCGTATTTACTTCAATGGAAAAGGAATAAAGAAGGTAAATTTTTTGGGAAATGTGCTTGTATTTGCGTTGAAGGAGAATTATAAATATTTTAAGAAAAAAAAAACACTCTTATTACACCCGATCGGGATTCGAACACTGATATCCCAGTTATTTGAAGTTCAGTTTAATAAAAAAAAAATGAATTCCAAAGAATTGTGACCGCAGATGCTGGTCACAAAATATTTAATAATTCATTTCCAAGTGCATTTTCAAGACCGCGTGTCGCTTACGTTTAAACACTGTAGAAGCACTGGCATTGTATATTTGGGTCCAAGACTCTCTTGTTTGAAAAGTTTTGGTCAATGAAAGGGGGGTGAGATGGGGTAAGGGATTACCGCTACCTGCTGAACTATTGTACAGTAGCCCCATGGCTTCTTTGGTGCTGACTGACAGCTGACTTCTAACCGTCAGCATTTAGATATATACCTAAATGTTGAGTATCAGAGGTGACAGCTGCTCAACACATGTTTTTGCAGATCATATGGTTCAGCGTAGGGATACATAATTTGGTCTGGTAACTTTTCAAAGCCATCAGCTGTCAAGTCAGCACCAAAGAAGCCGTAGGGCTACTGTACTCGGAGAGAAGGCAGCTCTTAGCTTTCAGCTGGTCTTTCCCAGGAGGAACATTTTGAAAGTGAGTTGTTTTAGAGAATTCCCACTTGGAAGCGCTGTTATCACTGGATATTTTAAGTTTTACCTGACTTGAGGGGCGCAGCAAATCTCCCGTAAGGCATACGTATCTGTTATTTCTTTGTATATGGCCTAGAGTGACAGGATAATATTGGTGTTGCAATGTATTTCCTCGTTAAATTTTGAGATGCGTGAATTTGGGGTTCAAACTCAGCGCGTCCTAGTCCAGTTACCACTCAGCCACAGGGAGATATGTGGCCCGCTATATTGACAGTTGATCCAAGAGTTGCCAAACACGCGAGCTAAGGAGGAACCAGTTCTAGGAGGTGAATGCTCGCTTGAGACGAGTGGACTTGAATAGCTGTGAAGTCAAAAGACAAGTCGATATACAGAACATTCACCCGAACAAGGGTCAGCCGACAATATTGGTTTGTACGCGAGAGGCACAACATGTTTTATCATTTTTACATGCTTTCTCTTGCAGAGGTGTGATACGTAGGCTAGTCGCCTCAATCCACCTCCCTCACCCCCTTTCCGGAGTATTTTTTTCCTTCTTCAAGACACAAGATTAAGTTTGTTGTTTCTTCTACAACATCTTAGGCCTTATAACCGCTCGGGCTATATCCTAATGGGCTAAAGTGTTGGATAAATGTACCGGCATTTGCATGGACAGAGTGGGAAACAATTCGAGGGAGATTACCTCGGAGTATCCGGTAAGGATTCGAGCAGCAACCTCCCTGTCGTCGTCAAGCCAAGACTCGATGACCCTGACTTTTAGTGTTACACTGTACCCAGCACAATACAGTGTTAGGATAATCAAATCTCACAGAGTACGGTGGGCAGGATATGCAGTGCGAATGGGAGAATGTAGAACCATATCCAGGGTACTGACTGGAAAACTCAATGGGAAGAGAACATTGAGGACCCGTAGACGAGGAGTGGAGAATAACATTAGAATGAACTTGAAAGAAATAGGGTGTAATGAGGTGGACTGGATAGAATTAACTTAGGATAGAGATAGGATGTACCAGTAATGAGGTGGACTGGATAGAATTATCTTAAGATAAGGATAGGGTGTAGGGAGGTGGACTAGATAGAACTAACTCAAGATAGGGGTTGGGTGTAATGAAGTAGACTGGATAGAGCTACTTCAAAATAGGGGTAGGGTGTAGTGAGGTGGACTGGATAGAACTAGCTCGAGATAAGAATAGAATGTAATGATGTGGACTGACAAAACGAGCTCAAGATAGGGATAGGTGGCACACTTTTGTAAGTGCAGCAATGCACTTTCGAGTCCCTAATGCTACAGAGTAAGTGCACACCGATGCAGATGTTAATTTATTAATTGAGATAGGGTTTTAAACATTGTTTTGGGGCATGAGTTGTAAATCTGTAGTTATTGTTAAGCAGTTCTTATTCATTGTGTACAAAGTATCTGTCTCTTCTTTAGTCAAGCTTTCAGTATTTCGAATTACATCTTACAGGGCTCGAATCTTGGAGGGGTGTAATTAGGATGTTTTTCCATAAATGGTCTCCCACTCCTCCTCCATGAAAATGCGGTCACACTTCATACAAATGTTACTTTCATCTACCCTACCCCATTAGTGTAAATATGTGGATAGCTAAGGCAAATTATAGGACATAAAACTAAGAAACATAATCAATATTTAATGTTTTTTCCTCATTTGTTAGTAGTAGTCTTTTTATTTACCTATCTATACCCATTTTCCTACTTTCTATGTGGTTGTGTATCATTCTTTAACATTTTCCCTAAACCCCTTTGCTGTTGTTAGTTTTCCCTTTTAACTGCAAGTCACATTTTACCAGTTTAATGGTCCCGAAAGAACAAAACTTAGGAATAGGATGAACACCCAATGCACCCATTACCTCTCTGCCCATTGTGGTAGCATAAAGTGTGCTCCTTTTCATCTGTCAAACCATATTGTGTATTTACTTTACTCTGTTCTTTCTTATAACACCACCTTGTAATATGCAGCTCCACAGGAACATGGGAGTGTCGGTCTATATCGTATCGTAAGGGCGCGACAAATGAAAAGAGGGATGTTGCAACCTGCTTCCGTTGACAGCGTGGTCTAATGCACTACTCTCGCACTAGACTAGACTCCAGATAACAGGGGGATCGAGGTTAGAATCTTGGTCGGGTGTATTGAGAGGTGTCGTCCCCCCCCCCCCC
>CABFOV010003507.1:35479-64802 GCA_902141375.1 Timema poppense
AAAACAATCCAAGAGACTTGAAATGTAGAGTACATGTTTACCCAAGTCTACAGGTAAAATAATATACTGTAAATTTAATTGATGAAATAATAATTATTTATAAGATTAAGCATTAAGCTTATATTACATGACGAAAATAAATTTAGGGTGCTCGAAAACAAGGTGCTTATGAGTTTCATACCCTGGACTCATCACAAGACATTGTTAGGATAATCAAGTCTGGTAGATTACGGTGGGCAGGACATGCAGTACAAATGGAAGAATCTAGAACTGTGTTTAGGATATTGACAGCTAAACACAATGGGAAAACATGGACGGAGAAGGGAGGATAACATTAGAATGGACCTGAAAGTGCATGAATGAACTTTCGAGTTCCTTATGTCCCAGAGTAAGTAAGTGACTAACCTTAAGCATAGTTTTTATTTAAAGGTGAAAGTTAACTGTGTTTACACAAACGCAGTATTTGGATACTTTTCTTTCAATTAGATTTAAAACAGTTGATAAATGACACCTGGACACAGGATTGATTCTTGAGTACAGCTATCACTTTTCAAAAAAATTTAATTCAAGAAAAACGACTTTTATTGTTTAAAATATCAAAAAAATTATTATTTAATATTGGAAACAATATTTTGATACAAATGTTTTATATCTTATTTATTTGACAGAAAGAAATAAGGAACTAACCAGTCATATATTACCATGCCAAGCCTTCTGTTCCTATATTTTTCCACTGCCCGACTCCAGCTTCTACACCTTCATAAATCATCATCATCATCATCAACTGTTTCCAGCCTGTGGCCGGGTCAGTTTAGTAAGATGCCTCCATCTTTTTTTATGACTCAAGACTCAGACTGCAGAGCTCTGTTTTCAGGACACCCTGCTCTTAGAGCTGTACTTCAGTTTACTAGGAATGCCATATATAATGTTTAAGGTGGTGTATGACAAATCGCTACTCATAAGTCGAAGTATACCGTAACCACACATCTACAAATCCAAGTAACTTGAGGACTTTCTGTATTATACTTTTCAAGTTGACGGCTGTTTGAGATGCTCACCAAGTGTATGTGTTAGCTTGTGCTCCTGTTTTTCCCAAGAAATTTTCTGAGCATTACTGGCAGCCTGGAGTGACTCCAGTTGTCGGAGCAGTGGCCTTGTAGCCACAGAAACAGCTTCAGCTAGCTCTTCATTCCGAGTTTCCGCTCGCTCTAACCTTAGTAGCAAGTCGGCACATTCTTGTCTCACACCAGACTCACGACTGAAATAGAAAACATAAAACTTTCTTGGTTGATATAAAAGCAAGGAATAATTTATTAAAAATTAAAGTATGTTTAGAGAATTGACGACTGAATTCTTGTAGAAAAGTTGCTTGATTAATTATCCTTAGTAAAAATTAAATTAATGCAAAATGTAGTTTATTTTAAATTAGAAAAAACATACTAATAGAATTGCAATATTATCTTATATGCAACAACTTTACCACAACCAATTGTTTTGTCATAATGAAAAAGAAAAAGTAGAAATCTCAGCCAAATGTAGTGCGCTGGTATTGTACATTTTGTAGTATTTCAAACTACTGTTTGATTTATTATATAAAAAATTACATTTATGAAGTCTGGACGTTAATATAATTTAGTGTTTCATTTGGTAGTACACAGAAACTCCAGATGTCGGGTATTGATCATTTTGTCCAAAGATTAAAAAACACTATACAATATTTATTTTTGATTTTTCCTTGTATGTAAAGTAGGATGAAGTAATAAACGAATTAAAGTAAGTGATTTTGCAGTTTTCATGACACATCTTTTTACGGACAAAATAACTCAAATATTGCTTCAGTAGAAACATATAGTTTAATTTTATACAAATATTAATCTCAACAGTTCTTGAATATTTATCATAGGCATAATAGCATTTATCAGAAACTTTTAAATAAGGAGAACAAGTTCTTGTAAAATTCCGTGAAGACCGTCACAAATATACAAAAACTTTTGAGATTTCTATGTTTAAAAAAATTAAGGTTTTTTCTGAATATAATATAGGCATTTAGTGAGTTTTCATTTTCATTTAAACACCTTTTATTTAAATGTGTATAAATTAAGGTTTAAAAAACACTTATAAGATTTTTACTTTGATTTTAGTTAGTATTTTTCAAGTTTTGATTCAGCTTAGCTATGCATGTACATAGCAATCTTTATACATTCCTAATGGAAAAGCCTCATCAAACCTCAAAAGCCATATCACATTTCTCACTTTAAAAAATAAAAAACACACACGTATGCATGCGTACACACACACACACACACACACAAGTGGTATCAATACATCAATCTAACGTGCTCCCTACTAGAATGTTTCAGGCCAATAACCTAGTGCTCCTTAGGACAGCTGCCTTGATCAGCGAGAAAGTACCAATCGCTTGGTTTCAGGCCACATAGCTTAAAATAGAATGGTCTGCGTCATTTTATGGAACTACTTCTCTATTCTGTCTAAGATTATACTCCCTTTCGACCTAAAACTGCAACCACTCTTTTTCATGTCAACAAGAAAGAGATAAAATAAAACTACATAGCTTCTTACCTCAAGGTTAAGAGGAAAGCTTTCTGCTAGTTCTCAAATATTTAAACAAATTTTGATTGTGAGCCTCTCAAAAAATTACTGTGATTGTTAAAGGAAGGCTATATCTAGAGCCTTTTTTCATCAAGCCTATTCTTATAGCTACGTAAATATTCTTACAAAGTCGTTGAAAATGAGCCAATGTCACATTTTCACAATTTTTTTTATATTAATAAAACAAAAACTATAGAGTTTGTAATGGGAAAGAGCCCTGTTGGAATAGTTCCTGTTATTTTGGCATTAGCAATATTTATAAATAATGCATCATAGACTTAACTTATTATTATTAGCACCGCGTTTTACTACCCGTTCGGGTTATACACACTTACGCTAATGTGTAATGGTAGGGTGATTGTGTGATGAAATGGAGGACCTACAGTTATAACGTGGAATCTGAACCACGGTGGTGGCTTGGCATTCCCCACATTCACTAGATGTCTTGTCAGAGGTGAAGGAAGGGTTTGGTAATCAGATAAATCTGTGCCGAGACCAAGGATTGAACACCGGACCCCAGCACAGAAATCTGACAACTTACCCCTAGACCACCAGGTCACCAATATAGACTTAAATAAAGCATTAGAGCTGAAAGTCTGTGAAGCAATTTCTTCATTACCGAGGTGGCCCCCTTAAGTGCAATTTTCATAGTAAGCCTTGCAGCCATAAAAGTTTCTAGAGATATTTAATACCTAAAGTAATATAGTTGTGCAGCAAATAATATTTTTTTAAAACATTAAACGTTAAAAAAAATCTGAACCTTGGGAATATTCCATATTATTAGCTTCACTTCAAATTGTGTAAGTGGTGCACCCTTAAAAATATCACTAATAAAATATTTAAATGTTATCCATTTTCGCTGCAAAAAAAAAATTGTTTTCTCCTAAAAACTTCTTATTAAAATCACATTGTAGGCTAGATACTAAATACACCTCCTAAAGGTTTAACACACAGTATTCATACACATTAAATAATTTCCTTTTAAAACTTTTCTACGTTCTATATTCTGAAGCTAGACTAACAAAACCATAATTTTACTGTTTGTTCTTAATGGGTGCGAAACATGGCCTCTTAACTTAAATGACGAAAATAAATTCAGGGTGTTCAAAAACAAGGTGCTTAAGAAGATATTTGGTCCAAAAATGGATGGAGATAGTGGGAAGTAAAGGAGGCTACATCATGATGAACTGCATACCCTGTACTCATCACCAGACATTGTTAGGGTAATAAAATCTCGCACGTTATGGTGGTCAAGTCATGCAGCACGAATGGAAGTATCTAGAACAGTGTTCAAGGTATTGAATGGAAAACTTAATGGGAAAAGACCACTGGGAAGATATCAGACGCAGATGAGAGGATAACATTTGGAAAGACCTGAGAGAGACTGGATAGAATTAGCTCGAGATAGGAATATTTGGCGTACTTTTGTTAGTGTGGTAATGGACTTTCGAGTTCCTAATGCCATGGTGTAAGTAAGTGAAGCTAGACTAGGGGAAACCAACTTGGAATGCTCCTGCTCAGTTTGGCGTAGCCTGTCCCTTAGTTCATCCAACTGAACGAGGAGATGATCTCTCTCATCTTGAGCACTGCGCTGCGTCTCCTCCACTGCTGCCAACATCTCTTGCCGGGTGGACAGTTCAACGCTCAGTCTTGCCTCCTTCAGCTCCCTTTCACGGGCAGCCACAGTACTCTTGCTCTCGGACAGCTCCCTACACAGTGCACACGTTATTACTGGGCACTACACATATACATGTGCAGTTCTTAAATGTGAATAGAGATGTACAATTTTTCAGAAACTATGCTTTGAATATTTGTCAGTTTTGACTTTGATTAACAAAAATCTTGATTTACATTTATGTTTAATTTTTGTCATTTTGTGCTGTTACATACATTATAAGTTAGTGTTTATAAGACAAAAATGATTAAATTACCTTTTATGATACAAATTTGATTTAGCAGTGATCTGTAATGGCTAGAGCCCCATAAAAATGGTGATACTCGATAAAGCAAAAAGTGCCATACAAAGATGGAATCAAGTACTTTTTCTTTGGATAATTTTTAGATATGATTTACAATGTTTTTGAAAACCAAAATAAAATGAAATTGTCTTGTTACAAGAAATCCTCCTACAAAACAAAATAACACCGCTTTTACAAAAAAAAATCTTTAAATAAACACAAAATTAAGACGACATTAAGCATACATTTTTTGGTGACCTGGCGGTCTAGGGGTAAGGTGTCAAGACTTCTATGCTGGTGGCCGGGGTTCAATCCTCGGTCCCGGCAAAGATTTATCTGATTACCAAACCCTTCCTTCACCTCTGACAAGACATCTTGTGAATGTGAGGAATGCCAGGCCTCCACCGTGGTTCGGATTCCACGTTAAACTGTAGGTCCTTCATTTCATCTCACAATCACCCTACCATTACACATTAGCGTAAGTGCGTATAACCCGAACGGGTAGTAAGACGCGGTGCTAATAATAATAATAATAATAATAATAATAATAATAATAATAAAGCATACATTTTGACCATGCTGTGATATGATTAGTATTTTGTTGTAGTGTAAGCTAACTTTAGGCTAAAAAATTGTAAAATATGTAGACAAACCTGACAGAGAATTTTAAAACAAATATATGAGATTTCAATAATAAATTTTAATTTTGTATACATTGTCTCAATATGTAAATACTAGTCAAACACCTCGGATAACATATAAGTTTGAATAAACACGAAATAACACCGAAAAGTGAAATTAAAAAAAATGAAATTTAACTAAAAATAAAACAATTTTTCTGGGGTTCTAGTAAGGGCTTAAGTTGTATAATTATATATATATATATATATATTCCCCAACATATCCTTTAAATTATTCAAGGAATTTGATTTGTTTTCAAATTGAAAAAGTGTACGTTCCAGAATCCTATAAATAGCCTATTTAAACTATCTATTTAAAGCAACTACAATAAGTGGATAAAATCATTAATTTAATTAAATTGAAAAATAAACTATAAGATACAAGGCCCTAGAAAAATTATTTGTTAAAAATGAAAGAATAGACACATGTGGGAAGTTTTACACTACTTTTCTTTATGGTGAATTGGTTAAATGGTTCATTTAAGAGAATATATCTTGGTAGTTAGAATAATTTAATCAGTCAGGAATCAAAATCATTGAGTTTGAAGGATATCTTTGTTTTGATGTAAACAAGCTAGATTTGTTTAATGTATTACCATCATGAAAGCAAACATTCTTTGTTCAAATAAGTGAAGGATTCTTTTAATATTAATAAAATAACAACCTTTATTAAAATATCCAGAGGCCATTTTCAAAATAGTTAAATGTAATTAAGCTAAATAATTAAGAACAAATTCAATATTGGGCTAATAGACCAGAGTTCAACTATAAATATTATATATTCACATCCTATTCATTCTATTCCAATGTTTTGTTTTCAATGTTATTTGTTTTTCTTACATTTTCTTATTTAAGTACCCTCACATTATTTACCGATATACTCTTTCTCTCTTTCGCGTCCTTTTATAGGAAGTTGTGTCTTGCATTCCACACTCACGCCATGAGTTCCAATATTCTATTCTATTTAGCACCGTGTCTTACTACCCCTCCGGGTTATACACTTAAGTACTAATTGTGCTAATGGGTTAGAAATTGGGAAGGTTGAATGTAGAGGAAGTGAACCCACATTTGAATGGAGAGTGTGGAAATCCATTTAGGAAAAACCACCCCCAGTTCACCCGACCGAGACTCAAACCTCGATCTCCCCATTCTCGGCAGTCTAGCTCAACACAAAGCTAGCACGTTAACTAAATATGCCACCAAGGCGGGTGAGTCCCATTAAAGAATGAAACTTAGGTCTAGGGATTGGGCGATAACGATTTATTTTCTTCAAGAGGCAGCCATTATCCAGTGGCAGCAATGAGATATTTAAAAGCTATACTGTATTTGTTCCCTTGCATATATTTCTGTCCCTCTTTCTTGTACCTTCTTTCAAAGGTATTAATATTATGTGATGCATCTAACTGACTTGTATGCCGTCTCCAGAGACTCTCGAAGAGTGTCTACTCTCTGATTGGACTGCTCCAGTTGTGCGCGTAACATTGCTAGCTCTTTCTCCTGTTTCTTGGTCCTGGTCGTCAGCTGGTGCACCGCATCTATCTGTGTTCGCTCGACATCCTCCTTGGCACTCAGCGACCTCTTGAGTCGTTCTACCTCCTGAGTCAACTCTGATAACTGCTCTCTGTAAACATTAACAACACATACATCCATTCAGTATATTAATTTGATAACTATTAAAAGGAGGATAAGAGTGCTAGGCCTTCACACTTTTTCCAAATATGTTGATCCGAAAATTCACCAGTTTTATTTTTTTAGCACTGTGTCTTACTATTAGTTTGGGTCATATACATATGTACTGATTATGCTATTGTGTTAAGGATGAGTAAGTTTGAATTCAGAAGAAGTATACCTAGACTTGGGTGAAAGGAGAGTTGAGAAACCATTTAGGTAAAAAGCACCCTCAGTACACTTGACCAAGATTAGAACCCCAATCTACCTGTCATCGCCAGTCCAGTCTTTTGGGGGAGTGATGCTTTGGACGATCTGAACTTGAAAGTGGGTCAAGTTGACAATTAAAACACAACAAAACATATAACAGTTTTCAGGGCACATCTCATATCTTCTGCTGAAAAATCGGCCTTAAAATTACTGATTTGTGTTTATTTAACAACAGAACAACGAAGCATGATGCATTTAGGAGTGCATGACCAACTGTCTAGGACCCAAAGCTAAATTGAAAACAAAATGGTTATGAGTGTTTTTCTAATCATATGTGAATACTATTTTTTTTAAACTCAAAAATTACTACAAGTGGTGATATTTGAGATTGTGTTTGGACTAATTTCAACTACCAGTACATTAATTTAATTTTTGTTATATCCAATTATCTTTAATTTATTTTATTGAAACCAGAACTTAGAGGTATGATATCATTGTTAAAGATATTTAATAATTTATTCCAATTAACGAAGAATTGTGCTTAATTTTAAGTTGCTAACTCTTTATTTTAATGGTTTATTAACAACTAGCAGAAATATCCGATGTTGCATTGCGTAGTTATACTGCTCAACACTTTTCTTTGCTTCAAACAGACAGAAAAACAATCTCTTCATTTTATTTCTTCCAACTCAGATTTTGATAAATTAAAAAAATCTAATTAAAAATTTAAAACTCCAGCTTCAAGGTGCTCATGTTCGTGCAAAGGAGCTACTAGTTTGAAAATTTCAGCAGGTGTGCAGTGCAGCCTTCCTATCTTTATAATTTTATTTTAAACCTAAAAAATTATGCATGAAAGAGGGGGTGAAGACGAAGTCTGCACAAATGACTTAAAACTTAGTTTCAGGAACCAAGATACCAGGATAATTAATGTAAATACTGTATATGGGTGACTTCACTCAATAATAAGGGGGGGGGGTGAAGTCCACTTTTTCAATTTGAAGCAAACTCAAATCAAATGTATTAAATATTCTTGAAGCCGAATCAAGGTTCAAATATGTTTTGTTAGTGGCTTTATGAGTGAAAAATATATATTGTGGTTATTTATATATAAAACACAGTTGTTTGATGATGGTTATTTATACATAACTGTGTATACTGAGATTACTTGAAATTGTTTCATTGCAAAATTTTTGTAATATTTTGTTTTAATGTAATAAATTAAGTTACTATCACAACCTACGAGTCAATTACTTCAGTTTTTTTCCATTTGAATATTAATTGGTAATGGATAGAATAACTCGGAATGGGACTAATTAAATATAAATTGAGTAATTTAGCTCTCAATATTTTGATTGGTGAAGCTTCATAATTCTTGAAGCCAGAATTTTTTTTCAAGCAAAGTTGAAGCTTCACACACCCTATAACTCATCTAAGAAAACAATTAGGGTGTTGAATTTTAAGTAGAAATGTCATCATTCCTGTTTCTGTTAATTTTTTTTAAAAATTTTGGGTTTTCAATTTATGAATCATATTTCAGGCCATTTACAATTTCAATCCTTTTTCATGTATCCAGCCTCATATTAAACATATAGTGTGTTATTTATTCATACAGTCTAGTGTAATGTGGTAAAAAATAAACCAAATTAAACAAAACAGTCATGTTTAATTTGTGAAAGATCACGAGAACACAAAGGTTATGTTGAACACACTTTCAATTTGTCCGTAATAGTGTGAAACGGCAAAAGATCACATAATGGTCACAATGAAAAATGAACCAATTCTCTATATTGTTGTTCCGTTTCAACACCTAATTTATTGGAATTTGGGAGGTAAGAATCAAGGATATAGTAGTGGACATCCTTAATATTAAGATATGCAATCAAATTTATCTAAACAGTCAATGGGGGAAGAAAATGTTTAAAAACTCCACCAATAGCAGGACCAGACCCTGAACTTACAAACCATACAACCAACAATGACTGATAGAAGATGTTGGTGCCAAGCGAGATAGCAGGATGTTATCAAGTGAGTACCCACTGCTGGTTCTTGATGGTGCTCTCCGCCTCCTTCTCCTTAGCTCTCAGTTTCTTGATGATGTTAGAGTGCTGCAGCTGTTGCTTGGATAGTTTCTCTCCCTCCTCCCGCAATTCTCGAATCACCTCCTCCTTCTCGGCAGCCAGACCCTGCAGCTCACCGGCCGAGACCCGTGACGCCGCGTCTAGCTTGGCATGCTCCAGCTGTTTCCTCAGAGACTCCTTGTCGCGGATAGCTTGCTGGAACTTGCGCTCCAGAGAGGACAGGCGCTGAGTGTACTCCTCTGTCACCTGGTGGATATCTTGACTCTCTGATGCTCTGGATTGGAGGGCAGCCTCCAATTGGCTGTGCATAGGAGAGAAAACAACTTATACTATTTTATGTAAAAACATCAGGGATACTAGACACCTCAAAGTGGAAGGTATTTGAGCTGATTCAATCCAATATTTTAGGAATCAAATTCTTCATTTTATCTTTAAATCTCTAATTTTAGAAAAAAATTATGAACATAAGAGGAAGTAGGAATACAACATAATGATGGGGAGTGTTATTATTATTATTATTGTTAGCACCGCGTCTTACTACCCATTCGGGTTATACGCACTTATACTAATGTGAAATGGTTGGGTGATTGTGAGATGAAATGAAGGACCTACAGTTTAACGTGGAATCCGAACCACGGTGGAGGCCTGGCATTCCCTACATTCACAAGATGTCTTGTCAGAGGTGAAGGAAGGGTTTGGTAATCAGATAAATCTTTGCCGCGACCGAGGATTGAAGAAGTCTGACACATTACCCTTAGACCGCCAGGTCACCGACGATGGGGAGTAGAAATAGTATATAAATATTAACATTCTTTGCTTCAATTAATTCATTATAATATTCATACTTTGAGTTAAATTTTAAATTAATGGTCTGGGGTCTGGTTGTTACGTTTTTACAATAATTATGTTGGTGTTGAACCATTAGTAAGCAGTATTAAAGCTCTAAAACAAATTTCAATTCACTTTTTTTTAATCTCATTTCTAATATTTTCTCAAATCTCAAATATCCTTAAGGATTCAAATATTTGAAGGACCAACCTGTGAACAAAACCTAACATAACTAAAACTAGCAGGGGAGATCAAATCAGTCAGTTCATATACAATATTTATACACTGGTATTAATTTTTACTTGTGTGTTAAACACACAACTTACTTACTAGATGGCATTAGGAACTTGAAATTTCATTGCCACACTTACAAAAGTACACCACCTATCCCTATCTTGAGCTAGTTCTATCCAGTCCCCTTCATTACACCCTCTCTCTTTCAGGCCAATTCTTATCCTCCCATCTGTGTCTGGGTCTTCCCAATGGACTCTTCCCATTGGGTTTACCAGCCAATATTCTGAACATGGTTCTAGATTATCTCATTCACACTGTATGTCCTGTCCATCATAATATACAAGACTTAATTATCCTAATAATGTCTTGCGATGAGTGCACAGTAAGTAATTCATCATTATGTAATCTCCTCCATTCACCGGTATCCTCATCCCTTTTCAGACCAAATATCTACCTAAGCATCCTGTTTTTGAACACCCTAAATTTGTTTTTCTCATGTAAGGTAAGAAACCACGTTTCACACCCATATAGAACAGCCATTTTTTAATCCAATTCCAAAACCAAGAAAGGGAATGTAGAATTAAAAACCATTAACGAAATGTCAAACATCTTATGTTGTAATACCGATGTATTTATCATACCTTTTAAAATCTGAATTGCTTTCTTGAAGTTCCACATTCATTCGACTCAACTCAATTAATTTTGATTCTCGAGCTTCGACTATTTCACTCATTTCTGTTATTCTCTTTAAAACAAAACATAACAAAATTATTAGTTAAGAATACTCCACAAATCAAGTTTCACAATATTAACATAAATAAAATATAAATATTTTTAATAACTTACATTACTGATTTAAAATGTAAAATAAAAGGATAAGGATAAAATGTTAGAATTGTAGAAAAATAAAACAAATAAATGTAAAACCACCAACACCCACACACACTTAAATTTTTTCAATTTTTCAATAATGAAGTGAGTGTGTGTGTGTGTGTTGGTGGTTTAACGTTTATTTGTGCTTTATTTTTCTACAGTTATGACATTTTATCTATTACATATTATAGATGTAATTGATGATTGTAAATCTTTGGTGTCTGTTATAATCAGCCTTTAAGTTCCATAACAGTATGCAAGAAATTAGACTTTCAGACAGAGACCTTACAAAACAAATTGATGTATTATGCATGAATTTATTTGTTATACCATAAGCATATTTTAGAGACAGGTTGGATCCACTATTTTATGAATCCGAATTTCATTTTAGCTTTGAATCTCAAATCTGAATCAGAAGCTTGCAAAAAATTATAAACATCTGAGGAAATATGAATATAACAGAATGCTAGAAAATAGGAATTGTAACCAAATGTTGACATTTTTTTTTTTGCAAAAATATATTCATTTTAATGTCCACACATTCAGTTAAATTAATGGTCTGAGGTCTACTTGTTAGTTTTTTCTTACACTTTTTTAGTATTGTGTCATACTACCCATTCAGGTTAAATGCTTATGTACTAATTACACTGATGGTTTTAAGGATTGGGAAGGTTATATTTAGAGGAAGTGTGCCCACATTTGTGTGAAGGAATAGAGTGGAAAACCATTTTGGAAAAACCCCTCTCAGTACACCTGACCAAGATTCGAACTTCAATATACCTGTCATTGGAAGTCTGGTATACACCACCAAATAAGGTCTGACCTGGTTTGTTGGTGACCCGGAGACCAGGGCTTCAATTCCCAGCCAAACATTAAAAGTTTTTTTTTAACCCTAGTCAGTTTCCTACTCTACCTTCACACAAATGCACACACATTTTATCTAAATTATACCTTCCTCATCCCTAACCAATTAGTGTAAATATAAGGCTAGCCAAGACTGGTAAAAAATTATGCTTAGTAGCACCAATGCATCAAATATATTGTTGTTAGGAATAAGGTTTAAAGTAAAAAGGATATTGATTTAATAGTGGATTTTATTTACAATCTAAAACTATATAGAGGCATATTAAAGAATGCAATATTTAGGTACTTACTTTCAGTAGCTTTTCCACTTCTCCATAATGAATGTCATCCGAACCCCCACTTGATGCTTCCGAAAGCTCTCTCTGGTGACCTAGTAATAGTAAAAATATAATAAAAAAATCACGATTTACAAATAAAATAAAACAAAGTAAATATTCTCCAAATAATGAACCTGCGTGTGGCAGTGAAATCTTGTTTTTAAAATGTGTGTATGGATCTTGCTCTCTTTCTCTCTCTCTCTCTCTCTATATATATATATAAGAAGAAAGAGAGACATACACACATTTTAAAAACAAGATTTCACTGCTACACGCAGGTTCATCATTTGGAGAATATATGATGCTATGATGTCACTGATGCGGGTTTATCTCATTTAAATTTTACATATATATGTAAAATTTAAATGAGATAAACCCGCATCAGTGGCATCATAGTTTAAGGTGCCACTATTGCAATAGACTAGACTGCCTTCCACTGAAGGGAAAATCATGGCTTGATACCAGTCGGGTATACTGGGGATGGTTTTCCTGAATGGTTTCTCACTCTTTCTCTTTTTTCCTCACACAAATGTGGGTACATTTCCTCTAAATTCAACCTTCCGCATTTCTAAGCCATTAGTGTAATTAGTACATAAGCATATAACCCAAATGGGTAGAAACACACAGTGATAAATATAAATAATACAATCATAGTTAAATAACAGTATGAATCGTTTAAATGGAAGCTTTCAATCTATTTTCATATCAATACGGAAAGTAATGTTTATATAAGATAACTATATTTAGAACGGAAAAAAAAAATGTCAAAATTAATATTTAGAAATGTAACAAAAATAATTTTGTGCTCACACCTTTAACTTTGACACCCCCAACTTTAACAAAAACTTCAGATCCTGGAGAATGTGACCGTTCCACTGGCATCACAAATTTTCCTCGGATGGTTTGAAGTTTGGCGGGACTTTGGCGGGACTGTGTGCTACTACTGTCGCCATTAGGGCTGAAACAAGTGAATGAATTTATATCTTTTCAACTGATATTGTTCAACAATTTGTTTAGTGAAACTTGAAAATAATTTTAAATATATTGAAATAAAACCATTTTTAGTTCTTTTAGATGAATATGACACAATATTTTAGCACAAGGTTTTCTAAAATGTAGTATGTGTGCCCCCAGGAGTACGGAATATACCAATGAGTTTTATTAATCATAACATTTTTCTTTATAATAGTAAATCTAAAATATATATTTTGTTGTCGCAACTATGCCATTAAGGTTTGTCGACTAAATATTCCTAGGATTTTTTTACTGGCAGTGGTGGATATGTAACCATCTCCTGAGGTTGGTGCACCATGTAGGTGAGGTTATTTAGCCTCGATGAGATAATGTGTTGATGATGATTGTGTGGTGCCATTATATAGGTCTTGAACCAAACTTAAGTCTAATTAACTAAACCGAAACAATTCCCCTTAAGGGGAAGTACCTATAATGACAGAAATCAAACCCAGGACTTCACCCTAGATTAGTATCCAGGAACTCTAAACACTAGAGCAAGAGATCGGCTGTTGACAATTAAATGTATACAGAATTTTACATGATGTGGACCTTTATAAGCCTTTCACTCTTTCTGGAATGGCTTTAGTATAACTTAGTACGATCGTTTATACTTTGAAAGTTAGGAGGTATTTGTTTACTTAGCTCAGTCGGTAGCGTGTCTGTCTACTGTGCTAAGGGTCCCGGATTCTATTCCAGGTATGGGCATAAAATTTATCATTGGTGAAATGTGGGTTTACCCTTTTAAAGTGATAAATTAACAGCTGGGGAGTGGATGTTGTGTCTGCCCTAGTCTTGAGTTAGAATATAAAGCATATGAAGATAAGACAGGCCTAGCCAGCTGGAAACATTAATAGTTGTAAAGTAAAGGTATTTGTTAAATTTTAATTTTATGAAGATCTGGGAGGGATACCTTGTTTGGACAATTGAACCCAAAAGGCGTACGCAAATAGCGAGAGTTTGGGAAACACTGTTTTAGCAGTATAAAAGAATGTTATTATAGCTTTTCCCTAAAACTGTTAATACACTAAAAATGCTTTGTTAGATGGAATCAAACTCATGCGTTCTCACATTTTAATATGATAGTAAATGCATGCAGTAATCTAGTCTAGGAAACTTGATGTGGGGCCCCAGCACCGACCTGGAAATGATCTCTATGTCAGAAGATGTTGTTGTCTCCAGTTCATCTCCCGACGTCTGCCCACTCGTTTGTTCCGACTCAACCTTTATCAAGTCGGATCGACTAGTGAAGGAAACAATTACATACAAGTTTAAATAAAGATGTGATGCCTATTAATGTTTTGATTCTACACTAAAATAAAATAAAATTTTTAGGCCTATTTATACAACTAAATCACCGAAAAATATAACCAAAAAATTGTTTACAGAAACCTAAATGAAATCAGTCCTATAATTTTGTCCAATGAAGTAAATTTACCAATTCTTGATTCAATAAAACCTCAAGGAATCACAACTCCCAGAAATCAGAACACTCCCTATTTCACTTTAATGAGTACCCACCTTCTGTATATGAGCTTTTCACACCCTTTGTTCTCTAAGTAATTTCAACTATGCTTAATTGAGTAACCAAAACCTTCCAAGTATCATTTGTTAACTTTCCAAATAGTTTGAATGAATACATAATTTGACTTCCTCGAGATATAAATGTATTAGGTTAAAGATATTCCACTGCATATTAATCATCAAACAAATAATACCTCTCTGATGATATGGGAGACTGGTCTCGAACAGGGGTAAATTGATTTATCTTGGACTCCTTCAAATCTTCATCCCCCATCGCATCAGCCAACATAGTTTTTACATAATAAGAACTTGTCTGCTTGGAATCTTGATCTGTTGTGTGGACAACAGCGGCAGCCGCTGTGTCATCGAAGGAAGTCGCCACTGTTGTGTCATCAGCGGCAGCAGTTGTGTCGCCGGCAGAAGTCACAACTGTTGTGTCGTCTGAACTACTTTCTGTGATGGTACCTTCACAACTACTGTCAGTTGTGACCAATGTTCTACTGTCAGACAAAACATAGAAATCTTCAGAGTATGATTCCGATATCTGGGATTGTTTTATTGTAAAACACTTCTGTTCACTTTTAACATCAGACTTTTCCGACTGACTCACACTCTCAGAAATATCTTCTGATGGTTTTGAAATATCACTTTGAGCTAAAGGAAGCTGCAGACCAATTCTGTTAGCGATGTGTGTTTTAACAGGTCCATCGTTGATAGCACTTCGCTGAACTTCAGTCGTTAAAACTAAACCCTCTTGATAAGAGTCTTTCAAACTTTGCTGAGAACTTCTGCTCATAGAGGAACTGATTTCTGTCTTGCTGCTAAGAGTACTGGCATATAGAGAACTGTCATTACTGGACGATGCGGGGAAAGGTTTGTGATGAGGAGACCTACTGAAAGATGACGGTTCGATGATGGTGGTCGTGGCGGTGGCTGTGCTCTCAGAGGCGGATGTGTAACTATCATCTGCCATGCTCATCTCTTCATCTTCCTCCTCTTCTTCAGGAATCACTTCCACACTTTCTGGAGATATTGGTTCTGTCTCTATGCTAGCACCATCTTCCTTGTCACACCTGGAAGACATGATTAAACCATAATTTACATCTACTTAGGAACAATATTTTAATACATGCAGGAATAAAAGTTTACAAACACGACTATTTGACACAACTGTTGGTGACTTTTACATCAGCAACAAAAACATATTAGAACTCCTAAAGTTATTTTATATGATTCAAATTCAAAAGGCAATGGTTAAAAATATAAATTAGAGTATTATAAAAAATGTGCATTTTTCTCAAATCAAAATGAATCAGAAGCAAGATCATTTTTGAATCTTTATATTATAAAAAGGAAAATATATGTGTACCAAATTATATCATTTCAATGGGATTAAACAAATTTAAATTTCTTAAAATGTATTTGGCACTGGTAGTAGAAACATTTAAGAGGAATGATTTATGTTCAAAATTTGAATAGTTTACTAACAAATAGTGAATTAGGATCTATAAAACATCTTACTTTGACAAAGTTCGCTCCAAGTGTTCTGTGGAGGTCTGAGATAAGATATTTAAAATATCAGGATGTTCTTGAGGGTTGGTCGGTGAAACATAAGGAGATGATGTTGTCCTGGAAGTTCTTCCACTAGATTCTCCCAAGACTTCTACAGAACTTGGTGTGTCAGGAATCACTTCAACTGACTCTGGAGAACTTGCCACCGCAGTAAATTTCAACCCCACAGCAGAAGATGATGTGGATATTTCAGGACTAATAAGTGCTGTATCAGAATCAGGAGTAGTTGTGAAGCCACTACCACCTTCACTACTAGCTGATCCTAGCACTTCAACGCTCTCAGAAGACTTTTTATCACTTTCTGAGGAGATCACAGATAATCTATTATATTTGTAATTGTTGGTTATGGAAACTTCTCTTTTTCTAGACGTCACGTCTACAGGTATGTAAGAGCTTTCATTTCTCAGAGATGTGTCTGGCACATCTTCAAAATTTTCTCTTTGATCAGTGCCTAAGATTTTGCTATCCAGGGGGCAGAGGATGGTATCTATATCGGCCATTTGGTCTTCATCTACCTCACAACTTGACAACCGGGACCGAACTTCACTCTCACCATCTTCACTTTCAACAACTAGTTGACTTCGACTGAATCCCTCTTCGGCTCCCACTTCACTTGAATCATCGCAAAGACCAGTTTCTTCACTTTGTGTATTCTTGAATAAGTCTGAAGGATCCCAGCCCTGTCCATATTCTGGGGTCTTTGGCTTCTTCACTGATGTCTCTAAAACGCCCTGATCGAGAGACATCGTTCGAAATAGGCTAGCTTTCTTGGGTTGGCGAGAAACTGGATCCAGATCACAATCGAGTATATCTTTTATTTCAGAATCTGTCTCTCCTGAAATGTACACAAGGAAATTAATTCAAATGTATAAACAGTAATGTAAATTTAAATAAGCTTTAAATAACAAAGGCTATGGTCCAAAAATACTTATTTTTTTCAAACAATTATTAATCAACAAAAACACTACATCAAACATAATAGTTCAAAGTCAAAATAACATTTAGGTGCATGATGGACCACTATTGTATACATTTTTATAATTATAAGCATTTATATCATGACTTCCCCAGATGATAAGATAATGCCTTGCCATGTTTGTTAACTGACTGGAATGCATATGTTGACTTTTTATCTCTGATAAATCTCTCCACATAAACGAGTCATTAGTTTTGTTGCCAAATTTAAAAAAAAAACACCAATCCTCCACATGGTTGGGATAAAATTAATAATTAGGAGTGCTGTGATTTACTTAGGGAAACAGCATGTACAACTGTACAGCATAGAAGTAGCAAGACAAATATAAAATAAATCTCCAAGTAAGTGTTAAAGATGTAAAAATACTTAGTTTTTACACTCTCCAAGCTTTAAACGCTAATTCATCTTAGTTTAACCTGGCCTTGAACACATCACTCACATTCAGGTTGAGTTAAGTTAGGATGAGTTATATTAAAACCCTTAAAAGAAGTATTGTAGCCATTTTAGTGCTTTTTTCATAAATTGCCTGAGCTTTATTTTAACAATTTAACCATGGACAAACCTCATCAACAAAGTGAGTTGTACTATTAATATATGCCATTATAACTTTAAAATAAGTTATAGCATGTTGGTTTTGTCTTTGTCCTATATGTTATTTTTAAATATAGTAATGGTATTTATAAATGTTTTCAGTGAAATAAAATTTCTGGGAAATGTGTGCACTATGATTAACTAATGTTCACAACAATAATAATGATAAGAAAACATTTTATAAGATAGACGACAGTTTCTAGTATTATTGACTAGCTCATTATCTAAAATCATTTGAAAATACTAGTCCTAGAATATTACCTGGGCCTGTCTGAGGATTTTCAAAGAATGATCCTGTGAAAGATCCCCACAAACTTGCAGTCATAGTCAATTTGTTGCCAGAAGATGTGTCCTGTTGAGAAAGATCATTCACCTCTGGCCACGACTTTGTAATTCTAGGCTCACTCTTATTTCCTCCTTGTTTCAATCCCCAGGAAGAAAAGAAACTCTCTGGATCTTCTTCAGGACTAACAGGAGTGTTGGTTTTACTCTTAATGGCAGAAGCATTTTCTTCATCTTTAATGTCCAGCGCTTTGTCGATAGTTTTTTGAGCTTCCTTCAAGGCAGACTTTGCAAGATTCGCAAAACCAGTAGCATCAAACCAACTCATCTCAGATTCAAAATCATCTGAAAAAATAATTGTTGCAGTTAAAAGTGTATTAAAACTTAGGTTATAAAAATAATAGATTTATTTTGCTCTGCGTCTTACTATCTGTTCAGATTATACGCCTATGTACTAATTCCACTAATGACTTAGGGATTAGGAAGGTTTAATTGGAAGTAAGTGCACCTGCATGCTTATAAGGAGAGTGGAAAACCACTTAGTAAAAAAAAAATGCATTACACCGGACCAGGATCGAGCCCCGATCTCCTCGTCTTCGGCAGAGTAATAGACTTGTTTTCAATTCTGTGGGTAAAGTTTTGTTGAGAGGACAGAACTTTTTGCTAATATATGACACCTTTTCTTTGTTTTATCAGTATAATCACAAGTGAAATGTAAACATTGATATACTTTGTGTTGACTCACATAGTTTTCATTATAATGGTGAATAATGATTGTTTTTAGTGGATGACATCATCGTCTCGTATTGAACTTAAATTAGATAAAAATATTATTGAAAACTTTTAGTTTACAAACACATGAAAGGTTAGGTTGAGTTAAGCTTGGTTGGGTTAAGAACCATAAAATTATTGAAGGTTTGAAAGATAGGTTTGTATCTTAGTAATTATTTTAAATCTTAATTTGAGTTTTTATGTTCATGATGAAATTTCACTTTACATTTGGATGTGCCCCCTTGAGTCATTCAGTTGTAATGGAATGTTATATGAGTTTATCTTATGTCTAATCATTAGTTGAAGTTCAAGATTTTTTTAACAGAACAAAGAGACAATTTATGCTTCATTTACAAAATTTGGGTTTGCTACAGAAAAATGTGAACTCTCATTGTTGTAGATAATTATTGTGTTTGTAAACAAATTATTCTCTATAATATAGTTTGAGGCATGCCATTTGCTTGTGAATGACAGAAACATGAACTACAGGAGGTCATCTTAAAAGAGAAAGGTGAGTTTGTGAGTTTTTTGTTTTGTTTTTCTTTATGATCAATGTGCAGTCATTATTTACAATCAAGTTTAAAAAAAATTACCACCGTTGTTTGAGTTATTGGCCCCTATGCAATATGGTAATTACTCTAATGGGGTAGTGACAGAGAAGGAAGCTTTCTAGAGGAAATATACACGCATAATTTGCATAAAAGAGAAAGAGCCAGTCTCAGTAGACCCAACCGATATTCAAGCCCCAATCTCCCTGTCATCAGCATGCCAGTCTACCACGAGAATGATGCCTTAGACTATTCGGCCACTGAAGCAGGTTTCACTAGGTAAAATATATACGATACAATATGAATATGATATTTGGAAAAAAAAAAGTGCCTAAAATGCACAATATTGGTGTACAGTCCATAGTGTTTTTTTAAAGAGTAAAGCGGATTAATTTAGAATGGAGCCTTTTTGTTAATCTTTATTTACTGACCCGCCTCAGTGGCGTAGTTGGCTAACGCACTGGTCGTGTTGAGCTCAACTGCTGAGGACGGGGAGATCGAGGTTCGAATCTCGGTCGGGTGAACTGGGGGTGGTTTTTCCTAAATGGTTTTACACTCTCTCTCTCTCTCTCTCTCTCTCTCTCCACGCAAATGCGGGTTCACTTCCTCTAATTCACCCTTCCCAATTCCTAATCCATTAGCATAATTAGTACTTAAAGTGTATAACCCGAACGGGTAGTAAGACACGGTGCTAAATATTATTATTATTTATTTAATGTTTTTATTATTTTATACTACCAAGCCATTAAAATATTACCAGAAAGAACTGTAGCCGGGATATCGTTTCCATGAGAAATTCACGGCTTGAACAGCGCTCCTGAAGTTCTCGTCACTTGAGGTTTCAGGTTACCTAGAACCAACAAAAGTTAGGCAGTGACATATATGTGTTGCCTGTATTATGTCCTTTAAAACTCTCTATGATATAATGAAAGCTAATATTTGGTATATCTAATATATAGTATTGTACAATAGATGGTGAGGCCTAATACATTTATTTCATAAATAAATAGTAGAACAGCTCCAAATTCAAGATATCCAACTAGTTAATTTAGTACATGTGTTACTGCCCATTCAGGCAATTGACAATTTAGGCCTACACTAATTAATTCAAACAAACAAGCTGATGAAGGTGAATTTTAAGTGGTCTTCCTACCTGTATTAAGAACAGTAGTGTTTCAGTAAATCCAAAAAATGTATCGTTTGTTGAGGGATAGTCTCGTGATTCATCTGGAAATTGAAACACAAAACACATAATTCGCAATGTATTATACATATTTCTAATAACTACTCTGATTCTTGATAAAGGCCCTCAACATAATAAAATTACATAAATATATCCACCAGTACCAAAAAATATAAATATATAAATAGTTTGTAGTTTGTATGGAGATAAATATTAACTACCTGCTTTATCTGCTGAACACAAAAAGTGTACGAAATTAAATCATTTAATTAAATCTATTTTCTTTGGTAATTTTTAGAAACTTGGTAAAAGATAAACAAGCAGACAACTCATCTGACAAATAGAGACCCGGAAGTAAAGTTGGCTATGTAAGTTCAAATGTAGAACTATTTAAAAGACAATTTAACACAAGAATAATAAAAATAACTAACATAAATTTTATTTAATAAACTAGTTTAGTTAAATGTATTTATATACCTATGATTTATGGTTCAAATGAAAATTAAGAGCCTAAAGCATGCTTATGACTGAACTAAGTTATGAATCGATGAAATGCACGAAATCAATAATGTTCTAAGATATGGGTCGAAATAATTTCTTATTAAGATACTACTAACGATTAAAATAAAATTAAACATTGTAAATTAAAAAATTTATAACTTTAACACCAATAATTTATCAAGTGTCCTAATAGCTCACCCAGTCGCCTGCCCCAGTGGCGCAATCGGTTAGCGCACGGTACTTATAAGACAGTGGTCGTGAGCAATGCCGGGGTTGTGAGTTCGAGCCTCACCTGGGGCAATATTTTATAGAAAAATATTTTTATTTATAATTTAAATACTGAAAATGTTTTTTAAAATTTGATTATTTCTTACGCTTCCATACACGATAGCTCTTTTTGAGAAATAGATAATTAACTCAAATTCGAAAATAGTATTTGTTTACTAGAACCTATATGAAAATAATGCAAATAAATTAAAATAGTTGTTAAGGATTTAATAAGCTAATTATTTAGAAATAACGTTATTCCCCAAATATGATATTATTTTCCAAAGTATAATCTTTAATTTTGTCCACAATTTTTTACGAAAAACTTATCAACTTTATAATCTCTCTTAGATATTCCTTTTGTTTTCAAAATAATATAAAAGTCGATCTAAGGCGTCACTCTCGCAATATACTAAAATGCCGATAATAATGATATCGGGGTTCGAATCATGGTCGGGTGTACTGAGTGTGGTTTGCTTGGAGATTTGAAAAATACAGATATGCAGATAAATGATTTGGGACGGGCGACAGTCAACCAAAGTAGATGCACACCTCTGCTGGAAGTCCGAAAGACGGAAGAGATTATTGACTGCTTCTATGTTTGGACAAATGTGCCACCTCCGACCAACTACAGTAGCCCCACGGCTTCTTTGGTGCTGACTGGCAGCTGACGGCTTTGAAAAGTTACCAGACCAAATTATGTATCCCTACGCCGAACCATATGATCTGCAAAAACATGTGTTTAGCAGCTGTCACTTCTGACACTCAACATTTAGGTATATATCTAAATGTTGAGTGTCAGAAGTCAGCTGTGAGCTGTCAGTCAGCACCAAAAAAGCCATGGGGCTACTGTACGTCCTGTAGAAATACAGTATTTGCTATAGTATAATAACAACACATCAACCCTTGAAACAAGGCAAGAGGAGCCTGCGAAACAGAAAGGGAAAGAGGAAAATGGAATCCAGTCCGTAGATTGCGGACCGTTCGGTGATACAGGTATACCTTTCTTAGTCCAGGTAGTTAAACTATGATGAATGATTTAATATTATTTTTAATAATACATTTTATTTACAAGCCGGTGTTGATGCAGAGCTTGAGTTTACCTCAATATTAATTATATTAATTGTATTGCTCAACAGATGGTATGGTAGGAGAGGAAAAGGAATCCTTGAGATTAAGTTTCCTTTATCAGTATATGATACAAAGGATCTAGAAGAGGCTGTAAACACAGGAAACGTAAATTTAATAATAAAAATATGTTTAAATACTAATGTAAGTTTTTTTAATAAGGATTTGTGAACACTTTTCAGATAAAATTCTTGAAAATATAGTGTGGTGAATATCACTTGAAGAAAGAGCACAATTATTTATACCAATTGCAAGTTCAGATGCATATGACACACACACACACACAATGCCTTTTTGTTGTCCACACACGCAACTGGGTATTTATCGAGGGAATCGAAAAAGCCGATGAATTTTGGGAAATTAAAATGGTTGAACATCTAAAAAGGCAATAAGAATTAAATATAAATAGTAATGAGTTGGAATATTCTACATAAAAAATCTTTTTGCTTTAATTTTCAATTAAATAATTAAATCGATAATTTAATAATGTAAGTATTAACTTTTTTTATAGTTTTTTTGAGTGCCTACTCCTGGAATTAATAAGTCCACAGTATAGCAAACGATTAAACAACAAAGATATAAAGAACCCATTATATATAAAAGAAGCAAATATAAACAAATCTAGGAAAAATAGCCTTCATTTCTAAATGCGACTGAATACTAGTCCCCATGTAAACTTAAATATCAATCTAATTGTTTTATATTAAGCAGAATATTGCAAGCATACTTTTTCTAACAAGTGGTTATTATTTATTTTTCAAAATTTTGTCCCAAGTGTGGAATCTTATATAAATATGATTAAAAAAATATATTATTCATATTATAATTATTAAACCTCACAAATTATAGACCTCGTGATATGAAAGTTACTAGCCTAGTCTATTTATTTGAAACTTTAAACAGTTTACTAATGTTATATTTTCTTTCTTTTTTCCCTCCAGATTAGCATGTACACTGTACATCAACCTTCTTGGAGCCTTCTTGTTTTAATATATTATTATTATTATTATTATTATTATTATTATTATTATTATTATTAGCACACGACTTATGAACTAACTTAATAATATTACATACACATCACCCAGTCCCTAGACCAACAATTTACCAAATATAGATAGTCGAGAATGCCAAGAATCGAACTCGGAACCCCTGACACAGTAAGAGTGGTTTTTATTATTGGCCTTCCATTGTCTCCTTAGCTTAGGGAAAAATATATCTTATCTCTGAGGAAATGTTTCTTATATTAGAGGCTAGGAAAACATAAAAAAAAAGTCCAGGTAGTTGACTTCACGACTAAAAGGAAATCCTTCCTTCCTTATATATTTTAACATCTTGCTAAATGGCAGGTAGTTTGTGAGGGTTCAGGTACAAAATAGACCTGCCAGGTATATGAAACATTGAATTGCACTATTCAGCTCTAACATTTGAGAAAATATTAGTCCAGTCTTAAGCATCGAGACCTGGTGGTCTAAGGGTAAGGTGTCGGACTTCTGTGTTGGGGGTCCGGGGTTCAAACCTCGGTCCTGGCACAGATTTATCTGATTACCAAACCCTTCCTTCACCTCTGACAAGAATGTGAATGTGGGGAATGCCAGGCCTCCACCGTGGTTCGGATTCCACGTTAAACTGTAGGTCCTCCATTTATTCTCACAATCACCCTACCATTACACATTAGCGTAAGTGCGTATAAACCGAACGGGTAGTAAGACGCGGTGCGAATAACAACTTAAGCATCGATATCTAGCGCTAGAATAGTCAAACAGAAATCCACAAACATCTTGTAATGTTAAAACGTTCATGGGTTGAGATATTCTTGTGTGTGTGTGTGTGTGTGTGTGTGTGCGCGCGTACTTATTGTTCCTTTCCTCTCTTTTTGCTTAGCTCAACACTTTCCTCTTTTTAAAGATAGTAGGTATTGTAGTCTAGTTTGAGGCCTAAAGTTGACAGTAGGGGCAGGAAAGTACTTATTAATAATAATAATATTTAGCACTGCGTCTTACTACCTGTTTGGGTTATACGCTTTAAGTACTAATTACTTTAATGGATTAGGATTTAGGAAGGTTGAATTATAGGAAGTGAACCCGCATTTGCGTGGAGGGAGAGTGGAAAACCATTTAGGAAAAACCACCCCCAGTTCACCCGACCGAGATTCGAACCTCGATCTCCCCGTCCTCAGCGGTTGAGCTCAACACGACAAGCACGTTAGCCAACTACGCCACCGAGGCGGGTGAAAATACTTATTGATTTCATCCAATTTTTAAAATGTATTCGTTGCGCGTGGCGGGCACATAATTGAATATTAATTTTTTAACTCGTTAGTTGAATTTTTTTTGTGTATACTTTCCAGGCACCTCGTTTTACTAACTGCTCACATTGAATAAATAGCTCATAATATTATATTCAAAAACAAATTAGCGTATAGTCCGAACCCAAAAACATGGATGAACGTTAGTTAGTAATAGTAAATCTATATAATTGAATGCAGACCTATTTTTGTTTTTAAACTATTTACTTTTAGTGTGCTTAACATTATTTAGAATAATATTGATTAATAATATTAGCCTTTTTACTTTTTTATAGGCTAAAGAGATTATGGTAATCATGGACATTTTCGGCCTCAAGATTATGTTGGCTCTAACGTTCTATGTAATCTAAAACTTTTTTTTAAAAAAAGGGTTGATCTTACATTATATATATTTTTCCATTTGACTTGTAAAACCTTTGAGGCACAATAATAAGAAAATATACAAACGGTTTTACAAATTAAAACTAATGAAACTTAATCAGTTGTGAAGACGGCTTTAGAAATGATTATAAAATATACATATACCTCCTATATTTAAATAAAAATATTTTACCTTATATAACGTTATAAGAAGCATTCGGAAATTTTAAAAATGTATACATCATACAATCAGCCCTAAGAAAATTTACTTACTAATATGAAAAGATATTTGGAATATATAAATACAGAAATATATTTATAAAGAAAAAAAAGTTTGTGAAATAGTGTACTTCATACACACATACAACACACACTATATATTGTGTAAAAAAACATGAATGGCCAACATAAATGATTCGATATGAAATTTACACCAGGAAACTTAGATGTATAATCGAATATATTTTATTATTGCCTTTGTCTACTTTAATTTATGCATTACTTACTGTTGAGACAGTTGATAGCTTATACATTCAATTGATCAAAGAGGTTACAAAGACATATTCCCTGACCTAAGCTCCAATTTAGGAATACATGCATAGGTCTATGTCTACCCCTCCCCTTTACCCCCATGTCTAGGCTCAACACACTTTTAGTTAATACTCAAAGGGCGTGTAAAGATGGTGAAGGTAGAGTTTAGAGAAATTGTACTTAGATTTGTGTGGCGGAAGAGTGATAATCCGTTTAGGAAAAAAACACTCATTAAATACTCCCAGGATTCGATTGCGGACCTTGCTGTAAATAGCAAATCAGACTTTAGGAACTTGACGTGCAGTCTGCATACCCAATGATGCATATGATGAGTCCCACTATAATAATAATAGTATTTAGCACCGCGTCTTACTACCCGTTCGGGTTATACGCTTTAAGTACTAATTACTCTAATGGATTAGGAATTGGGAAGGTTTAATTGGAGGAAGTGAACCCGCATTTGCGTGGAGGGAGAGTGGAAAACCATTTAGGAAAAACCACCCCCAGTTCACCCGACCGAGTCCCACTATAGCATTTTTTAAATTATTTTAAATTAAACCAATATGTATATTTAGATTACATTCTGATGGAGAAATTGTGTAAAGATAGAAAAATTACGAAAGAACAGGGATTTGAACCCTGGCCATTCGGCTTTACTCGCTAACTTCTGTACCTATTGAACTATCTGGGATCTCCTTGTCAGTTCCATAATCCAAACAAACCTCTAAGCGTACTGGTGTAGATAAAAACATTAAATACCAACACTTGTTACAAGTATACCCTAATTATTATGTAAATAACAATGTAGGTATCTGGTGGCCTGGCGGTCTAGGGATAAGGTGTCGGGCTTCTGAGCTGAGGTCCAGTGTTCAGTCCTCGGTCCCAATACAGATATATCTGATTGACAAACCCGTCTTTTACCTCTGACAAGACGTGTATTAATCACAACTTGTGAATGTGTGAAGTGCCAGGCCTCCACCGTGGTTCGGGTCCCACGTTAAACTGTAGGTCCATCACATAATCACCCTACATTACATTAGCGTAAGTGCGTATAACCCGTACGGGTAGGAAGATGCGGCGCTAATAATAATAATAATAATAATAATAATAATAATAATAATAAAGGTTGTTCATTAGTGTAATTTGCGATTTTGATTGTATTTGCATTATACTAATATTACCAATGTATTGTTGTTATTTTTCATTGTGTGTCGTAAGTAATAATTCAGTGATTAAAAAATGAGTATAATTATTGATCCAATAAAATGTTATCGAATAAATCAACATTAGCCTTTTATATCATGTTTTAATGTAAAAATGTATGCATACTAATAACATTGTATTTACTATTAAATAGTAAATACATTTTTATCAATGAATATATATTATTAATTTAATCATTCATTATTAATTTTGTAATTTAATGCATACTCGTAGTTGTGGTATGGTATAGATTCAAGGAGACTTTAGGCTATTACTTCATTATATATTTATTCTTAGCACCGCGTCTCAATATATAATTTTTCCTATTGTGTATAACCACTTGTCGACTCTATATACCCATTTAAATGCACTAATAGGGTATAGGAAATAGTAAATTAAAATGTAGTGACATTGTAACCACATTTGCGTTTTGGTAGAGTGGGAAACATAAAAAAAACACTTTTCAGATACACACCCGGGCAGAATATGATGCCTGACCTCCCTATCATTGGCAAACCAGACCATACCCCAATTTTATTACGAATGAACATATCTGAGAGCTAGAAAACTTCCAATTCATGTATGCTTTAGCCAGGATGATTTTCAATGAAAGACCAAACCAGTTGACGAATGCCTTGCCTTCTATTTGTGACAATCTTAGGTACTCTCTCCTAATAGCTCTCATCTCGTCAAGGCTATGTACAAGTTTAGACTATACCCCCCACCCCTCACCAATACAGAGGTGATTGCTACCTGCGATAAAGGTTTCAGAGGATTATAGCTTTGTTTTGTTTGCTTGATAACTCAGTCTCAATCTTTTAATGGGTGAAGGGAAGGGGGGTTGGCTATAAAGTGCTGATAATTCTGGCAACACTGTGGGCTGATTGAGCCGCCGAATACAAAATATAACTCAATTGGTTTTTTATAATACAGTAAATCAGGGGCTGGCGCTGGTGTGACTCTTCACTTCCAACGACCATTGACCAGGCCTTTAAATAATAAATATATGTTACAAGTTGTTATTTACATAACCATTCAGACCATTTCTTCAGAAAAACCATTTAGGGCCATGTTGACGTCGTTGACGTTGATTTCAGTCAGGTGTTTTCTTCAAGTACTTTAATACACGTTTCACTGCATTCCTGTGGATGTTGCCAAAGTTTGTTTGAAATCTGCCTAGCAGTTTGACGACAAACACAATGTCCGGACGTGTAGTAATTGCTGCAAATATTAGTGAGCCGATGGCTTCACGATATGGCAACTTATCTTCAACACTGTCATATTTTACTTCAACAGTCAGTACAATATGCGGATCAACTTGCCTACTATTATTTTTCACATCTTCCAAGTTAAATCTCTTGAGAAATCTATCTATGTAGCTTTTGCAGTGATTCAAGATTGATCCATCTTTTGCATCTCTTCTTATCTCCATTCCACCATAATATCCTGGCTCACTGACAGTTCGAAGGCAAGTTTCAATTCATTTATCACCCTCGTTATCGTCTGTTTAAATTAAACAATCCTCCATATAAATGATGAGAATAACTGAGTTGTTCCCGAAGTCACCACTATAAACACATTTGTCAGCTTGACATTACTGGAAACAAAATTCTTGTATGAAGTTGTCGAACTTCCTTTTCCAACAGCGTGGAACTTGTCTAAGCCCATAGAGAGACTTATTCAATTTTCATACCAGTTTTGTGGGTTCCATCAGTCCATCAGGTAGCTCCATATAGACCTCGTCTTCCAATTCACCGTGAAAAAATGCTTTATTTACATCAAACTAGGAAATCTTCATGTTTCTTTTTACAGCCAAGGAAAGTAAGACACGGATTGTATCAAATATTGTCGTTGGAGCATAAGTTTCTGAGAAATTAACTCCTATAACTTGTGAAAATTCCTTAGCAACGAGTCTTGCTTTGTAACATTGGATTTACCCATCAGGATGCCTTTTCACCTTAAACACCCAATTTGATACACTACACTTTTCTTCTCAAGAGGTAGTGAAAGGACCAGTGATGCCTGTGCTTGGGTGTGGTCTAACACAATAACAAAGAAGAAGTACATTTCTTGCCAGTACTAAGACCTCTATGGATATTAAATTTCTTTTGTTTTTGTAACCCATAGAAACGTTGTGGATATGATGGTTTGTTGTGTTTTTTTTTTATAAGAAAAGTATTGTTTGTGTTGTTATGAAGAACTGGCTATTGTGCATAAATAGGACTATTTTATAGGAGTGTGTACTGC